>BJFM01003768.1:0-14384 GCA_016586285.1 Arothron firmamentum | reverse complement strand
AATCGCCGATTGGAGGTGGCTCTTCTGTTATTTCTTTGAATTTTACCTGTTTATGAAAGACACTCAAGGATTTGGTTAGTGCCTTCCAATACTGTGGTATCGCTCTTCCATTTGGTAAGCCTAGAATCATGTTTGGGGTAGGTGTGGCTGCTGCGCTGAGACAGGGACGGTGCTGGGCATAGGCGACACAGGCGGTCGCCTAGGGTGCCATCTGCTGGAGGGGCGCACTGCCAGCGCCCTCCTCCTCGGGAAAAATCTTTAAATTAAATCATAAAATAATTTGTGACGCCCACTGGTGTTCCCTTTATGTTTCTGTCTGTTGAAAATAACTAACAAAATTAGAAAATAAACTAAGATAACTATGTTTGTCACTTGACAAGTCACATCACATGACGTGGGCGCACACCTCAAATCAGCGAACGAGCAATCCGTCAGAACAGGGCAGGTGACTTAATTTACAACTTTTTTCTAGTGCTGTCAAAAATATCGCGTTAACGGGCGATAATTAATTTTTAGAATTAGTGCCGTTAAACATTTTCACGCATTTGACGCACGCGCAGAATGACCCGCCCCATACATCCCATAATACCACTCAGAAGTGTCTGTGACGTGCAGTGAGTAGAGCGGATGCATGCGTGCGGTGAATGTAAACATGGAGGAAAAGCAGGTTGGCCCTCTGGATGGAGAATTTGAGTTTAAAAAAAATACAGATGGAACAATAAATAAGCAGATAGTAATTAAAATAGTAATCAGCATCCGGGGGCTTCCAGTTCCAAAGCTACAGCTAGCTTGCAACATTTGATTTACAGTGAACCCTCATTTATCGCGGGGGTTACGTTCTGAAAATCCCCCACGACAAACGAAATCCGCGAAATAAAAACCTGTTTGCTACTTGTATTCAAATACATGTTACGGCCTCATAATGCCTCCTCGCGATCTTTATAAACGCACACAGCGCGGACGCAGCCGATAAATTACCAGACGGCCGAAATCAGTCCGGGCTCACCCCGTAAAATACAGAACATTTAGTCATGGAGAAAAATCCACGAAAAGTGAACCGCGTTATAGCGAGAGTTCATTGTATATGGTGAAGCTTAAAGCAGGTAGATTTAGCCTGATATTCTGGTTTTGAATTTTTGATAAAAAAAAAAAGAGTGGCCCTGTTGTGCTAGTTTGAAGAGGGGGAAAAATACTGTCCTGTTACTGAAAGAAAGAGAAAGAAAGGAAAACGTCTTGTTGATTTTGAAGAGAAAAAAAGAATACTGTCTCAGAAATAAATAATGTTCTTGAACAATGTTGATGCCATCCAGTGTGGATTTATTGTTGTAATGAACAAATACAGTATGTTTCTGTACAGTATATATCCGCCTTGTGTCATTTCTTTCAATTCTAACAATAATTTACAGAAAAAATATGACATATTTTGGGGATAATTTGAATTGTGATTAATTACGATTAATACATTTTTAAGACATAAATAACTCGATTAAGATTTTTAATCGTTTGACAGCCCTACTTTTTTCATGTTAGGGTTCTGCACATTTGGGTTTCTGGTGTTTGTTTTGTGTGCTTTTTTTTGTTTTGTCCACTAGGGAGCGTGGCAGCCTCGGTCTTCACTGGTGACTAGGGAGCGTGGCAGCCTCGGTCTTCGCTGGTGACGGGGTACACTGTGGCTGATCAGTAATCAGAGGGAATAAGAGGCAGCTGCACCCGAGCACCAGCGTTGGATTGTTTTGTGACCTGCAGAGCGGTAACAGGCTCTCTCCTCAGCATAAGGTTGTGGCTGGCTGGTTTTCTGGATTAATTACTCAAGTGACTTTCTGTCCCTGGCTCCAGGATTGCCATATTCCCTGGGAGGAGGTTTGAGTTCTGGTTTGGCTACCCTGCAGTGGAGCACCCTCTATAAACACTTCGGGTTTTTGAAGAAGACTGTTTTTTTCCACCAGTTGGAGTGTATTCTGTTTTCCCTTGTACACCCAATAAAGGGTTTTCTTTCTTGGAGCACCTGCTAGTGTCTGCGTTTGGGTTCCATAACAACTGAGTCCTCGGGCACACAGTTCCGCAAAAAAGAAAAGTGGAGGAGGAAAAGCAGTCAAAATATGAAGGTAAAGTTGTGTGAACATATTTTTAAAATATCCTTTTGCTTAAAGAACATGTTTTAGCAAGCTAGCTTAAAATTAATTAGCTTAACATGCTGATGTCGGGTGAGCAGATGACCTCTTTTAGCTGGACATGTCCACTTTTAACCGGACATGTCTGTTAAACAGTGTACGGGGGACCAAAATGCAAACCACAGCGAGCAGTGTCAACTACAGGTTTCTTTTAATGAAAAGAGTTCAAACAAGGGCGCTCACGAGGAGGAACAATAATGATAACAAAAAGCACTTCAAACAGAGGATAACTACAGAAACAAAAAGTGCTCCAAAAAGAGGAAAACTAATACAAAACCAAAAACACTCCAAACGGAGGATAGCAACAGAAACACAAAGCACTCCATATGGAGGAAAACTAATACAAAACCAAAAACGCTCCAAACGGAGGAAAACTAATGACGAACCAAAAACGCTCCAAATGGAGGAAAAGCAACCAAAGGCGAGCTCGGCCGGAACGCTCCATGGCTGGCTGGCAATCCTGAACAAACGTCCATCTCCCGCAGGTAAGGGACCTCAAAAAGAGAGCAGAGAGTAGGGTTAGGACAAGGGAAAACAAGCCGGGAGCAAAGTCCAAAAACTAAACAGCTACCACGCTGACTAAGTCCAAAGCCTAGTATTAACTCCACACAGGAGCAATGACAAACAACAATCCAACGGCCTGAAGCCGGTAGACCAGGTGTTTAAGAGGGGTAGCTGATTAGTGATATGGCACAGGTGTGGGCCCCAGCTGGCACAGCCCTTGGTTGACCGCGCCCTCTAGGGGCCAAGGAGCAGAGTACCGCCGCCCCAGAACCCATCCAGTGCCAATCCCTAACAATGTCCTCATTTTTAAGACCTAAAAATGTGCAATTTTTAGGTTGAAAATGCGAGACTGCTCAGGGATTCTCGAAGTACTCCCCCCACTGCAGTTGTTACCACTGCTTATGCTGTAATTAAGTGACCAATTTGAACAAACAATTACTTGTGCATGTGTAACGATTACTGCGTAATCACAGCTAGACAGTAATAATCTTATGTAGAAGAAGAACACACTGTGTTTGTATGTGGTGTATGTAGGGCCTGTAGTGGATGTAGGTCCTCCTATAGCTTTTTTGTTTGTACAGAAATAAGTATATATCTACTCAATATCTTTCCAGATGCACTAAAAGGATACCTTACGCCTCAAGCAGCTGTTGGAGAGGGGCCTCCACCCTCTGATCCGCTAGCACCCCTATGTGAAGCATGTTAGCCAATTCTTTGTTGTCCAAACTTTGTTCAAATATACTGCTGTGCTTTTGTTGTTATCATCAGTGTTATTGATATTATACTATTATGATTTTACTGAATGTTACAGTATGAACTAGTTAGTAATTACACTAAATGTTGGTCTGAATCAAATAAAATAAGGTTTCTCTGTACTGTCTGTAGTGCCTACTGTATATGACTGTATATGACATCAAACACACTACCTGCCACCTGTGAAACTCAAGCTGAAGTAGGTGAGTTCTGTAGTTGTATGCTACAGCTGCAGTAAAATTGAGACAGTTTGGTATACTCCTATCAATAATTAACACATTTTCTGTCACAATGTTGATGTCACATATGAATATGTACAAACCATCCTGATCTTTATTTCTGTAATGTTTTAGTCAATTTACCAACATTACCTGTTATCAAATGTTTTCTACATTCTTATATCATATGGCAACAGCTGCACAAGAAAATATATTTGATGATAAATACAGTGTACAATGGAATATATCTAACTGAAATTCTATTCAGATTAGACTGCTTAATCAAGTTGTCTACAAGACACATTAAATATAGAATCATTGTTTCCCCATCAAAATGATATATAATAATTAAATAATAAAACTGGATTGATAATCTCTTCTTCATGTAACAGAACATTAGTGTTATTATCCATATTTTGTGCTTCAGATGTATTTACTGCCTGATGTACTGTGGTTTGTAAATCATTGTGAGCATTTGCATGGATATTTAATTTGCTTGCAGGTGAAGGCCCAACCACAGTGGGCATTATCCTTTCTCCACAGCCTGGAGATCCTCTGTCTGTGAGCCTTCTTGAACTGCAACGAACTTCAAAGGCAACTCCTTTAGACCCTGCTGACTGGCCATCTGTTTCTGACAATGTAACAGTGGAGTTAGTCACCAGAGGGCCATACCTGTTTTGTTTTCTCTTTAGTTCTGGGTCCAGGTGCAAAGGACAATGCAGGCAGGAGAAACAGAAAATGACCCTTTATCTGGTGATGAGGCGAGAAACAAACTGAAAACGCCCCAAAAGGAAGACTGAAAAACAAGGAACTAATGGTGATGAGGAGTGCTTGCCTCTTTGCAGGTGGAATTCGGTGCGTGGAAGTCTATCGATCACCTGGGGGGGTGGACAGCAGTGCCAGCTCCAACTCCAGGACTGGCTTTACACGGGAGACGTGGAGTGTGGAGTGGATCTGGAGGGAGGCAGGCAGTCCAGACGCACAGCCGAGGGGTTCACCATCCTCACCACCTCGAAAGGACCCACGAATTGCGGCGCCAGCTTCTTCGCCTCGACCCGGAGGGGGAGGTCCTTCGATGACAGCCAGACCCTCTGACCTGCACGATACACGATACCTGCACACCTGCTTCCACACCCTCCTGCAGCAGTGCAGGTTCGCCTGAACGGAACCGCCACCTCGTCCTCCTGAAAATCGAAAGATTTTAAGAGTTGTCTGGTAACACTGGGGCGCCATAAAAGGTTACATACCCGAAGTAGCTGACACCAGAGTGTTGAGCGCGTATTCCAACCAGGGCAGAACTGCGCTCCAGGAGGCAGGGTTGCGGGCCGCAACGCAGCGAAGCACGTTCTCAAAAGTCTGGTCAGTTCGTTCCGCCTGGTAGTTGGATTGAAGGTGGTAACCTGACGAGAGGCTCACCGCAACTCAAGTGCAGAGCAGATGGATCTCCACCGCTGGGAGGTAAACTGCGGACCCCTGTCCGACACAATGTCATACGGAATCCCATGCAGCTTGAAGACGTGCAAGACCAGGAGCGCTCCTGTCTCAGCCGAAAATTTGAGCTTGGGCAGGACCACAAGGTGGACAGACTTCGAGAAGCAATCCACGATCGTAAGCGCAACAATGTGACCACTGGAAGGAGGGAGACCGCTCACGAAGTCTAAAGCAATGTGAGACCATGGATGACGGGGGATGGGCAGAGAATTGAGCAGGCCGGGGGGGGGGGGGGGGGGGGGGGGGGGGGGGGGGGGTGTTGTCAATGAGAGGATTTCCCCTGGGCACACACTTGACAGGCGGCAATGAATGACCTTGTGTCCTGGGCCATGGAGGGCCACCAAAACCGCTGCCAGAGGAGGTGAAGTGTTCGGGTGAGACTGGGGTGGTAGGGAGGAGTGTCCCCACTGGAGGACCTCAGAACGGGCCGCTTTGGGAACAAACAGCCTGTTAGGGGGTGTGTCTGTACGGCTGTACGGGAGCGGTGCATTGTGCCTCACGCACCCTCTCCTCCACCTGCCAGTTCGTAGCTCCCACAATGCGGGGAGGTGGGGTCCAAGTCAGGATCTGAGAGGTCCAGCGAAAACTGGTGGGAGAGGGCATCTGGCTTCACATTTTAGGAGCCTAGACGGTTAGTGAGAGTGAAATCGAAGCGTCCAAAGAAGAGAGCCCACCGGGCCTGTCGAGAGTTCAGCCTCTTGCGCTGCGCAGATACGCCAAGATCTTGTGGTCAGTCCAAACCAAGAAAGGGAATGCGGAACCCTCAAGCCAGTGTCGCCATTCCTGCACCGCGAGCACCACCGCTAGCAACTCTCGGTTACCCACATCATAATCGACCTCCACTGCGGACAAGCGTCGGCTGAAAAAGGCACAGGGGTGGAGCTTTTGGTCTGCTGCGTCCCGCTGCGACAGCACCACCACGACGCCAGCGTCAGAGGCGTCCACTTCTACGATGAATTGACGGGTGGGATTTGGGTGGGAAAGAATGGGTGCAGAGGTGAATAGGGACTTCAATTTGGAAAAGGCAGCCTCCGCATCCTCGGACCATGAAAAGGTTTTGAGAGTAGAGGTGAGATTTTTGAGAGGAGCCGCAACCTTACTGTAGTTGTGGATAAACCTTCTATAGAAATTGGCAAACCCCAGGAAGCACTGGAACTGCTAGTGTGAGGAGGGAGTGGGCCATTCTACCACCACCTGCGGGAGCGTGGAACTCGCACTTCTCTGAGTTCACAAACAGCTGGTTCTCAAGGAGGCCTCTTCTAGGGTCTCAGAGAAGATTAAAATATCATCTATGTACACAAAAAGGAAGAGATTGAGCGTGTCATGCAGCACATCATTCACCAAAGCCTGAAAGACGGCCAGGGTGTTTTGGTGAGGCCAAAAGGCATGACCAGGTACTCGAAATGACCAAGAGGAGTATGAAAAGCCATCTTCCACTCGTACCCCTTACGGATGCGCACATGGTGGCAAGTGTTGCGCAAATCCAGCTTTGTAAAAAAAACGCGCCCTGTGCAAGGGGGCCAAAGAGCATTGATGAGAGGCAACGGATACTTGTTCTTAATGGTGATGTCATTCAGTGCCTGGTAATCAATGCAGGGGTGCAGTGAACCATCCTTTTTTTTCCAAAAAAAAAAAAAACGAGCGGTGACGAAGACGGGCGAATGAATCCGGAAGCTAGTGACTCACCTATGTATTGTTCCATAGCCTTCTGCTCTGGTCATGACAGGTTGAAGAGCTGACTGGTGGGAAGAGGCACACCTGGCAGGAGGTCAATTCCGCAGTCGTAGGGGCGGTGCGGAGGAAGAGAGAGCACACACCGCTTGCTGAAGACCTCTCCCAAGTCATGGTACTGGCCGGGGACGTTTGAGAGTCGGTGTGGGAGGCTGTGAGGAACCGTGCGGGGAAGGAGACAAGGCTGAGTGAAGGCAGCGTGAGTGGCACGCTATGCTCCATCTAGTCAGGGAGCTGTTTGTCCAGTCCAGGTGAGGATCCGGTGTGTCACCCTGGTGATGTGTTTGCTGTTCAGGTCTAAGATGGTCCTGGGCACAGGGAGCGCCTCGACAGGGATCTGCGCCTGCCTTGCTTGGCTCTCGTCGAGGAAGTTGTCGTCGGTGCCGGAGTCGATCAGGAGGCATAAGGAGAGGGAGGTGTGGGACCACAGTAGAGTACCAGGGAGCATCAGACGGAAGCGAGGTAGGCGCCGGCCGCTGACAGCCTGCTTTTTGTATTCCTGAGAGATTCACCGCAACCCAAAGCTTACAGTCAGGTTCGCTCTATCCTGTCCCGAAACAGAGGCCTAACAGATCTGTACACCATTCACTGTTGTTTAAACTTTGTGTGGACCGTCAGCTGTTTCAGGTGATGTTTAATGAACATAATGGTCACATTATTGTTGAGATCTCAGCAGAAGTTGTTGCTGCGCATAATGACTCAGCAAGCTGTCAGCTGTTTTCGACAGTGACATAATATCCTCCTGGGCTACCACCTTAATGTGGTGGAGGGGTTTGCGTGTCCCAATGATCCTAGGAGCTCAGTTGTCTGGGGCTTTATGCCCCTGGTAGGGCCACCCTTGGCAAAGAGGTCCTAGGTGAGGGACCAGACAAAGCGTAGCCAAAAGAGACCCCTTATGATGAATAAAATAAATGATTTCAAGTTTCCCTCGCCCGGACGCGGGTCACTGGGGCCCCCTCCTGGAGCCAGGCCTGGGGGTGGGGCACGATGGCGAGGGCATGGTGACTGGACCTTTGCCCATGGGGTCCAGACGGGCTCAGCCCAAAGAGGCAACGTGGGATCCCCTTCCCGTGGGCTCACCACCTGCAGGAGGGGCCAAAGAGGTCGGTTACATTGTGTTTTGGGTAGCAGCCGAAGGCGGGGACCTTGGCGGTCCGACCCCCGGCTGCAGAAGCTGGCTCTAGGGACTCTGATGGGGAAGGAGCCTGAGTTGGTGCGTGAGGTTGAGAAGTTCCGACTAGATATAGTCGGCCTCACCTCGACGCATAGCAAGGGCTCTGGAACCAGCCTTCTCGAGAGGGGTTGGACTCTCTTCTACTCTGGAGTGGCTGATGGTGAGAGGCGACGGGCAGGGGTGGCAATTCTTGTTGTCCCCCAGCTCAGTGCCTGTACATTGGAGTTTACCCCGGTGAACAAGACGGTAGCCTCCCTCCACCTTCGGGTGGGGGGACGGATCCTGACTGTTGTTTGTGCCCATGGCCCAAACAGCAGTTCAGCGTATCCACGCTTTTTGGAGTCCTTAGAGGGAGTGCTGGAGAGTGCTCCTTCTGGGGGTTCCCTCATTCTCCTGGGTGACTTCAATGCTCACGTTGGCAGCGACAGTGAGACTTGGAGGGGCGTGATCGGGAAGAATGCCCCCCCGATCTAAACCCGAATGGTGTTCAGTTGCTGGACTCCTGTGCTCGTCACAAGTTGTCCGTGACAAACACCATGTTCAGGCATAAAGGTGTCCATATGTGCACTTGGCACCAGGACGCCTTAGGCCGCAGTTCGATGATCGACTTTGTGGTCGTGTCATCGGATTTGCGGCCGCGTGTCCTGGACACTCGGGTGAAGAGAAAGGCGGGGCTGTCAACCGATCACCACCTGGTGGTGAGTTGGCTCCGATGGTGGGGGAGAAAGCCGGACAGACCCGGCAGGCCCAAACATATTGTGAGGGTCTGCTTGGAATGCCTGGCAGAGTCTCCTGTCAGGAGTTTCAACTCCCACCTCTGGGAAAGCTTCAACCATGTCCCGGGTGAGGCGGGGGACATTGAGTCTAAGTGGACCATGTTCCGTGCCTCCATCGTTGAGGCGGCTGACCGGTGCTGTGGTTGCAAGGTGGTCGGTGCCTGTCGTGGCGGCAACACCCGAACCCGCTGGTGGACACCGGCGGTGAGGGATGCCGTCAGGCTGAAGAAGGAGTCGTACTGGGCCTTTTTGGCCTGTGGGACTCCTGAGGCAGCAGACGGGTACCGGCAGGCTAAGCGGACTGCGGCTGCGGTGGTTGCCGAGGCGAAGACCCTGGTGTGGGAAGAGTTCGGTGAGGCCATGGAGGGCAACTTCCCGATGGCTTCGAAAAGGTTCTGGATCACCATCCGGCATCTTAGGAGGGGGGAGCAGTGCACTGTCAACACTGTGTATAGTGGCGATGGTGTGCTACTGACCTCAACTCAGGACATTGTGGATCGGTGGAAGGAATACTTCGACGACCTCCTCAATCCCACCGACGCACTTCCTGGTGAGGAGGCAGGGCCTGGGGACTTGGGGGCGGATTCTCTTATCTCCGGGGCTGAGGTTGCCGAGGTGGTCAAAAAACTCCTCGGTGGCAGGGCCCCGGGGGGTGGATGAGATCCGCCCGGAGTTTCTTAAGGCTCTGGATGTTGTAGGGCTGTCGTGGTTGACACGACTCTGCAACATCGCGTGGACATCGGGGGCGGTGCCACTGGATTGGCAGACCGGGGTGGTGGTCCCTCTTTTTAAGAAGGGAGACCGGAGGGTGTGTTCCAACTATAGGGGGATCACACTCCTCAGCCTCCCTGGTAAGGTCTATTCAGGGGTACTGGAGAGGAGGATCCACCGGATAGTCGAACCTCGGAGGAGGAGCAATGTGGTTCTCGTCCTGGTCAAGGAACTGTGGACCAGCTCTACACCCTTAGCGGGGTCCTTGGGGGTGTATGGGAGTTTGCCCAACCAGTCCACATGTGTTTTGTGGATTTGGAGAAGGCATTCGACCGTGTCCCTCGGGGAGTCCTGTGGGGTGTTCTCCGGGAGTATGGGGTGTCGGGCCCCCTGATATGGGCCGTCCGCTCCCTGCATGACCGGTGTCAGAGCTTGGTCCGTATTGCCGGCAGTAAGTCGAACTCGTTTCCGGTGAGGGTTGGACTCCGCCAGAGCTGCCCTTTTTCACCGATTCTGTTCATAACTTTTATGGACAGAATTTCTAGGCGCAGCCATGGTGTTGAGGGGGTCCGGTTTGGTGACCTCAGGATCGGGTCTCTGCTTTTTGCAGATGATGTGGTCCTGTTGGCTTCGTCAGTCTGTGACCTCCAGCTCTCGCTGGATCGGTTCACAGCCGAGAGTGAAGCGGCCGGGTTTAGAATCAGCACCTCCAAATCTGAGGCCATGGTTCTCGCCCAGAAAAAGGTGGAGTGTCTTCTCCGAGTTGGTGAGGGGACCCTACCCCAAGTGGAGGAGTTTAAGTGCCTCGGGGTCTTGTTCACGAGTGAGGGAAGGATGGAGCAGGAGATCGACAGGCAGATCGGTGCGGCGTCTGCAGTAGAGCGGACTCTGCACTGGTCCGTTGTGGTGAAGAGAGAGCTGAGCTGAAAGGCGAAGCTCTCGATTTACCGGTCGATCTTCGTTCCTACCCTCAACTATGGTCATGAGCTTTGGGTAGTGACCGAAAAAACAAGATCGCGGGTACAGGCGGTCGAAATGAGCTTCCTTTGCAGGGTGGCTGGGCTCTCCCTTTGAGATAGGGTGAGAAGTTCTGCCATCCGGGAGGAGCTCGGATCTCCTCCGCGTTGAGAGGAGTCATTTGAGGTGGCTGGGGCATCTAGTCAGGATGCCTCCCGGATGCCTCCCTGATGAGGTGTTCAGGGCACGTCCCACCAGTAGGAGGCCCCCGGGAAGACCCAGGACACGCTGGAGAGACTATGTCTCTCGGCTGGCCTGGGAATGCCTTGGGATCCCCCCGGAGGAGCTGGACAAAGTAGCTGGGGAGAGGGAAGTCTGGGCTTCCCTGCTGAGGCTGCTGCCCCCGTGACCCGACCCCGGATAAGCGGTGGAAAATGGATGGATGGATGGACCTAATAAGAAGTTGTTATGCAAAACACACTAGCACATGCTTACGCAGCTATATTTTTTTTTTACTGCAAAAATTCTTCTTGCTACACTTCTGTGAAGTTCCAGATAAATATTTATTCCTAGAAAAGATTTTTACTTGAAATGTTGAAGGCACTGAAAAATTCTGGTTGTTATTGCACTTTTGTTGTGTTACAGTTAAGCATTTATTACTTGAAAACCGTATTTCTTGAATTTTTTTCCCTTCTCATACTGTTTTTTGTTGTTTCAGATTGTATTGAAGTATGTATTACTTGAAAACATAGGTTGTTTTTTTTTACCTTTGAATATTGTTCTTATAGCACAGTTTTAAGTAAGATAAAAGCAAGATAAGTAAGATAAAAGATAAGTAAGATAAAAAAAAATTTTTTTACTTTGAATGTCATTCTTATTACACAACTTTAATATTCCAGATTTATCCCATCTCATTGTATTATCTTTAATTTAATTTCATTTTATTAATATAGTATATTTTTGTGAGTATTAAACTATTGTGATGTTTTACACTGCCGTGGTCCGTTCAGTATTTTTTTTTTAACTCTTTCCTGAGAGTGGGGGGACACCATTGAGTAAATTTGCTTAGGGCACCAAAAAGGGTAGAGCCAGCCCTGCACTGAGATAATCCCTCTCCGTTTGCAGTTGATGAAGAGAGAGACCTGTCTCGCTATGAGGAGTTGTTCTGCATTCCATTAAAGCTAGCGGTAATGCTTCTACCCACTTCATGTTAGTTGTGGTCATAATTTTAGCCAATTTATTTTTTAATACTCCATTTGTTCTCTCCACCTTACCTTGAGACTGAGGATGATAAACTGTTCCAAATATACTGTATGTGTGATCCCATATGCTTTTCTACTTTTTGTAAACCTTCATTGCTGAAATGTGACCCATTGTTTGATTTTATTTGTTTTTGGGAATCCATGTCTTGGAATCCAGTCTTTCATTATTTTTTTTTTATTACTGCATGTATCTCATCCCATCCACTCTTTGTTCAGTGCCCATGTCAGTAAACTCAATGATTCCCTTTTCTCCAGGCCCTGTAGGGGGTGGGGAACCTCGCCATTACTCTATTGTGTCCTTTCTTTGGACTAAACTGTTGGCAGACTTGACATTGTCTAATATAGTCTGCTACTATATGATGTAGAAATGACTGCCACCAGTTTTGTAGGTTCTTAGCTGTCTTTCCTCTACTGTTGTGTGCTGGTCCATGTGCTTCTTTTATCAGTTTCTCAGCTAATCCTGTTGGTAAAACTATTTTACCATGATGGCTTCTATAAATTCCCTTCCAATCTGTTATGCTGCAATTCTCCCAAACTGTTTGTTCAAATACATCTGCTCTATCTGCTCTCTGTATTTCATCTGTCAAGTTCTTTCATGTTATTTTGTTCATCTCTTACCATTAATTCTGTGGTCACAAATCCTGCTGTTTGCTTTGCTACTGCATCTGCCGCATTATTTCCTCTGTTTTCAAAACTATTTCCTTTCTGGTGTGCAAATACTTTAGCTACTAACTGGTAGCATTATAGCATTAGCTAGTCTCACCATTTCTGGTTGATACATAAAATCTTTGCCAGTGGTTGTTTTCCAATCACAATTAGCCATTTTTGAGAGTTCCCAGTCACACACGCCATATACATAGGCTGAATCTTTGCATATTTCTACATTTTGTTGTCCTAGTTCCAGTGCTCTTATGACTGCTAGTAGTTCTGCTTTTTGTGCTGATTCCGCAGCAGTCATTTGTGTTTCTTTTGCGAAAAACGTGTTTGTCTCTTGTTTCTATTCTACGACTATGTATGCCGCTTTTAGGGTTCCTGTAGATTTATCTCTAAAGCAACATCCATCAGTCAATAGACTCATCTTTTTTTTCCAATCTTAATGACCTAGTTTGAAAATCTTTTCTGTATTTTTTTTTTCTACTTCCAGTTATGTGGTGGGATCATTTTCATTTGTTCTGCCATATTAGCTCTTTTGGTTACACAAGTAATAGGAGGTTGTGTTAAAATATTGAACATACTTTGTTGTCTCAAAGTTGTTAGCAAAAATACCCTGGATTCCACATGAGCTTTAATGCCATGACTAGGTTGTATTGTTAATGGATTGGACACTACCGCATGTGCTGTTTTTGTTACTGCTTTTGCTGTAGCAGCTGCTATTTTTCTGTATGTGGGATGGCCTTTTTCCATGGTGTCCAGTTTGCTACTGTTGTACATTACAGTTTTTCTAGTCTTGTTTTTGAATTTGATTATTTAAAGCCCCTCCTCTAACATCTGCACAGTCATTATCTCTGCAACTTCCTCTCTCCTTGTCAAGCCTCACCTTAATTTGTGTGGTTTTCCCCACTTGAAACAGACAAGAACATCAAGCAGATTTGGACTGGTTCCACTCAAAGACCAAACTTTCTTTGTCTTCTGTTTATTTAATCCTCCGTTTTGGTCATGAAGCAGGTGAAAACCTCAAACACCAACCCACAAGACAGGAAAAATATTATTTACAGTACATTTACAATAATGCTATTTACAGTACATACAATTCACACCATCGTGTCAAAGCTTCAGACATCGCACCCCCAGTCCCTCCTCCTAATCTCTGGTGATTTAAATCATGCTTCTCTGTCCTCCACTCTCCCAACCTTCACCCAGTATGTGAAATGCCACACAAGAGACAATAGAACCTTGACCTGATGTATGTAAACACCACGGATGCATACATCTCCTCCCCCCTCCCCCCGCTGGGTCGTTCTGATCACAACCTGGTTTATCTGTCCCCTGCATACATACCTCTGGTGAACAAACAACCCCCCACCGAAAGGTATGTAAGGTGCTGGTCTGAGGAGACCAGCATGGCTCTGAGGGACTGCTTTGACACCACAGACTGGGATGTGTTATGTGAACCTCACGGGGAGGACATCGACGGCTTGACTACCTGCATAACAGACTACATCAACTTCTGTGTGGATAACACCGTCCCGACCAGGAAGGTTCGGTGTTTTCCCAACAACAAACCCTGGGTGACCCCTGATCTAAAAGCCCTGCTGAACGAGAAGAGGAGGGTTTTTAAATCTGGGGACAAGGAGGAGCTGAGGAGAGTCCAGAAAGAGCTAAGAAGGGGGATAAGGAGAGGTAAGGACAGCTACAGGAGGAAGCTGGAGAAGCACGTCAAGGAGAGCAATGCCAGGGAAGTCTGGAGAGGCCTGAAAACCATCTCAGGCCACTCAAAGGACAGTGGGAGGGGCCCTGAATCGGGGGCCCTGGACCGGGCAAATGAGTTGAATTCCTTTTTCAACAGATTTGACTGCGCTGCACTTCCCTCTCCTGCCCATCAAAGCCCAGACCTGACTGTGCTTTCACTTCACCATCCCCCCTCTCCCCCCGTAACACCTCCGGCGCCAGCTGCTCTTTCATCTCACCACACCACC
>BJFM01003767.1:0-11110 GCA_016586285.1 Arothron firmamentum | reverse complement strand
AAAACAGAATTAGAGCTCTACTGTGTGCTGATCTATGACCATTAAATATTAATTTGATCATATGATGGTTTATTGTTATTTTTATTGTTATTTTAGGTTTTGAACACCTTTACATTCTATTTGTGACTTTGATACCCACAATGTTGAGAACAGACATCTTGAAACTCGGGAATTTAGTTTTGAGGTGTAGAAGAAAAAAAGGATCGGGGGAACCTGGTTCCTGGTGCAATGTGAACTTAAACAAAGTTACTCTGTCAGAGTTTGGGGGGGGGGATCAGAGTTTTTTTTTTTGTTTGTTTTTTTTAACTTTGGGGACAGTGTTTTCGTTTTTTAAACCTCAGGCGCTGTTTGTCTGTACCAAATGGACTCCGTGGCATAAAAACAGAGTACAGGCATTAGAAGAAACGAGTCAATGTGTGTGCAGAGCTGACCATATGCCAGCAGAATTATCGGACCGATATTTATTCAGTGCTCTTTTCGTCCAGTCGCTGCTGTTAACAGTTTTTCCGATGAGCTAAAAACCACAGACCATTTTGCAATATGCTCCCGTTTCTGGATGAGTGAGATGCACTTGAATCCAAGTATGTTCTTTCGCGGTGCTTAAATGCTCCCGTTCCCCCAATTGATCAACTTTTTACATCTCCGACAGACATAAACACAACGTGCAAACCCGCAGGAGACAGTATCACAGAAAAAAACTACACACAGATTGAGGAATATTTACTACACTCTTTTTTTCGTTGTTTAAAACCGATTTCAAAGGAATGCGTGACTTATGTCCCAGAAATGAGATTTTTTTTTTAGCCATTTTAAAAGAAAAAAGTGACAGGTGGAATCAATGCCATCCTACCTGAGAGCCTGGAACCACTGGTGTTTGCTTCAGTCGTGAACTGGTTTGGCTCGTTTATACCTGTTGAGCCGCGTGTTCTTTTGGATCGTGAAAAGAGATGCTTCAAAAGGAAAACTGTCAAAAGTGCGGTTTATTCATCCAACAGGATAATACCCGACAGAGCTCTGGGTCCGGGACCAGTCACTGATGGAATCAGACCGGGTCCTGTCACCTCACACGGTCAGCGAGAAAGGCACACTGGCTGACAGTTTTATCATTCTTTAAACTGTGTGGTGGTTACGCAGCAACTCATATCAGCTGTTGTGGTACACTCCATTCAGCACTGTTCCCTACACAGAATCATCCGTCAAGCTATTATCCACTTTTGACTCTTTATTATGTTTTTGTTCTCATATTTTGTCTACTGCATATGTCATCTTACCCTGTACTTTTCATTCTGTAATTTCATTTTAAGAACAGTGTAATGTCATTATAAGACATTTCTTAACAAAGCTCTCCAGCCAATCCTGTCGGTCTATGTCATCCGGTCATTACCTTTTTTTCTTTCTTTTTTCCAAAATAAAACTCTTCTTTTCTCGGCGAGTACTGATTGCAATTAAAATATTACACTAAATTGTTTCAGATTTACATGTTTTATATTCTACTTCTTTTGATGATGTAAATACTTTTTACTAATTACTACATACTACTAATTACTACTTACTACTACTACTTAATTTTTCTTTTGTTTTGATTTTGTTTGCTGGATCGGAGGACAAAGTACGTATAACTTCAATACTTCATCACTTATAACTTAGTCAACTACTGTATTTTACACTAATGATGCTGTAACAATGGGTTGGTTCATAATACATCATCCAATTAATTTTTATTTGTATGGCACTTTTAATTCTACAGAAGCGCAAAGTTACAGCGGTAAAACAACCAGCACTCAATACGTTTTCAAAATGTTCAAAGAAAAGCCACCCTCCCATTCCCACAATTGCGCTCTAAAGTTACGCGCGGAGGGAATTTCTGCTTTAGATTTCAAGAATTTCCTGAGGTTTATGATTGTTGTCAGACAGGAACAAAGTCGCTGCAATGCCCCCCACCCCCCCCAAACTCGGCAGAAAGTTAAGATGAGATACAAAAATATCGTTCAAACATGAAAGACATGATTTAAATACAAGCTATTGTGATGTTGTTTATTCTGTCCGCATTAAACAGCATTCAGACGCTTCATTTAACTTGTGATAATATATTTAATTAATTAGAGGAATCCGCTAGACAAAGAAAACGCTCAATCTTTAGTCTTCCCATCACTGTCAGTATTGAAAGCCCAACACATA
This sequence comes from Arothron firmamentum, assembly GCA_016586285.1. Taxonomy (NCBI): domain Eukaryota; kingdom Metazoa; phylum Chordata; class Actinopteri; order Tetraodontiformes; family Tetraodontidae; genus Arothron; species Arothron firmamentum. Next base: position 8,932 of record BJFM01003767.1, on the reverse strand, counting down.
AATGCCTGTTATATTTGCATGTCTCCAAATTTGTGTTTTCTGAATATGTTTAAATTTTAATCTCCATTATAGCCAACGGAAAAAGGCTGAGGCGAACCAGCGCCACCTAGTGTTGGTTTACTGAATGCCATCCATTCATCACAGACAACTTGACCCACTGATTTGTTCTTGGAGTTCGATGTAATTAGCTGCTGTTGCTTTCGTGCGCACGAATTAATATTTCGTGGCCACAGTTTATTTATTTTTTAACATGTCATGTCTGGGGCTCCATAGCTTTCAGATATCAATCAATTTAATGATAAAACTGATATCTGCAATTCTGTGCAGCACTTCCACGATATGTCTGTGTGTCTGTGACTTTTTACCACTACAAACGTGTTTCAAAATCGTTTGAGTGCAAGAGTAACGTTTATGACAGCCCGACGGTTACCTTGGACACATGCTCACCGATATTATATTTTAAAAAATAAAATAAAATAAAAAGTTGGCAAAAATAAAGATAAAAAAAACCCCAACAACGATTCAAATACAAATGATTTTCTCCGACCTGAGAGCCTTTCCACAGTTTGAGCTGAAGTGAGGGCTGAGAATGCTGTTAAATAAAGTATCGAGGATGCAAATAAATCGGTAACGCTCAAAGAAGTTCCCACGGGGGCTTCATCAAACGTCTGATCGGGGTCGGATCTTCCTCTCCCGACTCTCTTCTCTCTCCTCAGATTTTACAACCACACAAAAACATTATCACCTAAAAACACGACTGGAATTAAGGGTTTTCTGCCTGGGGACGACACAAGGCCCCCAGCACTCAGTTAGTTTTATTGTTAGAAACGATACAACGTTTATTTTCGTTAAATACTGTATTGGAAAATGTAAATATGAAATATAACAGTATATCAATGACCCAGATCCATTATCATGACTTGTAATCACTCAACAGATCATTTGAAAAGAAAATGCATTAAAGCTGTGTCAAATCAGTGTTTATATGCCTTCACTTGCTTGTACACACACACACACACACACACACACAAACACACAGTCAACAACGCACCCTTAATATTTTGCCTTGTCACTTGTCTTTTTATTCCTTTTTTAATTATTCTTGTATTACACTTCCGGTGTGCTCATTGCCCTCTTACCTGCCCCTTGGGAATAATTAAATCTTTTTCTGATTTTGACACACTGTTATATTATTTTAATTGGAAATTGAACAACAAAGATAGATATCGGAATACAAGTAAATTAATACAAAGAACAGATTAAATATAGAGAGAATATGTATTAGGTAACATTTAAAACCACACATGGCATTACAACACGTTAATTTGTATTACCATAGTGTAATCAATCAATTAATAAACAAATCCATTTTAAGGTCTACATTACATTCACTGTGTACTGTCCATTTGGTGGTAGACACATCCAAATATATGTGTGAAATAAAAACAACATCCAGACAGTAAGAGATGGATGCATTTTGCTTTGCACACAGATGTTCAGAGATGGTATAATAAAATATTGAAAATTATTGTATTCATGTGTCATAACTCAACTCTGCACCCGCGACATTTACAAGTATATCTCTGTAGATTGTTTAAGCTGGTGTTTGCAGCAGTGATGTTTGATAAAAGAGTTACAAATATAACCACCACTGAATTACAAGTGAATGCAATTAGTGGACAGGCAGAGATGCTTTGATCTTGTCCAGCAGTGCAGTGGGATCCTGCAGGAAATCCTGAAAGCTGCTTCTGCTGACATATGCGGCCAAAGCCACAGCAGCAGCAGCAGCTGACAGAATTATGGGCCCCATTAATGACCTCCTGAGTTTGGGGTCATCGCAGGGTCTCGTCTGCATGGGACGAGCCACTCTCTCCCACTGGGTGAGGATGGCCTGTCGGGCTCCGGGCCACTTTCCCGGCCCCCTCAGACGATACTGGTACGGTGTGCAGGGCCCGAACGCCACACTCAATCCCAGTCTGGGATCAGTCAGAAGGAGCCTCAGGATGTTAGGTTTAACACCAGCCAGCTGTGCTATCTCATCCATGTAGCTGATATAGTCGACTTGAATGGTGTGTCTCGTACTGGTGACGTACCTAAGAAAAAGATTTGACTTTAACACGATGCAAACGATTTCACCTTTAACTTAATCATCTGAGTAAAACCTCTGAGCCATTTCCTGTTGCTTGCATTCAACATCCTTCAGCATGGAATCCACTGAGGGAACCTTGGTGCAGCCTTGTAAAAAAATAGATATATATTTATTTAAAAGAAAATAGAAAGATTTGACATCAGGAAAGACTTCTATATTTCAGTTTTTTCAATACTTGCATTACCTTTAAAGACTCGTGTGGCCCATCGGGCCTGCATCTCAGAGATGGGCATAACCGCCCCCAGCGGCTGCACCAGCCCAATGATAGCCAGAGTGGGGCGCTGCAACTCAGGTGGAAACACATACTTGTACAGAGACGTTTTGTTCTCAGACACTGAGATCACGTCTGAGGGCAAGAACGGAAAAGAAAAGCTGTAACCTGTGGCAAACACCTGCAAGACAAGAGACTCATCTTAGTAACACACAAGTGGACCACCAGCCTAGACTCTAACCTGGTGAGTGTTCTGTCCTGCAATGACCCAGCAGTGTCATGAAAGGTAATGATTAATCCAGATGTTTGCGTGTGTACGTGGTTCTCAGGGGGTAGTTTAAGGCTGCCGTGGTGATAGTGGGTTGATCAACATGTTTCAGGCTCTCCCTCTATCTTTACAGCAGGCTCTTATGTTCAATCTGGTTGTTGCAAAACTGGTCATCTTAAAAGAATGGAAATCAGTTCATCTCCCTGCTTTGCCTACACTTAAAAGAAATTCGTCATACAATTTTTGACTCCTATTTCAAATTTGTAGGGATCTGGGGACCATTTGTGGTGTACATCAGCTCTGCGAGGCAGCGAGCTGGAAGCTAGGTGCATTCAGCCTTCTGTTTTCTGCATGTGTACGTATGTATATGCACATGCATTCTTTCTTCTTTTTTCTGAAGTTCCTAAAGCAGTTATTTATTTCTGACCTAGCCATCCTTTTCGCCTCCTCGGTATGGAAATTACCGCACTAACCAAGCACCTTTATGCTCCTCGAACTACTTAAAACTGGAATCTTGCCTATAGTACTGTGGCATCTACCCATTCTATTATTTGATAAAGACAATAAAAACAAAACAAAACAAAAAAAAAAAACAGCTGTTACGTACCACCAGGTCAACATTCTCCACTACACTTCCATCATCAAACTCCACGCTGGAACCCTGAAATCTGCGAATGTTGGGTTTCACCTGAATTGTTCCCGACAGGATGCGGTTGGGAAGGTCATCGTTCACTGTCGGATGTTGGCTGAACAACCTAAAATCAATATTCACAGCTACCTTTTTGACTTCCGTTCATACGCTACTTTCAGACCCCATTATCTCACACCCATGAAAATCAAGCTGTTCTCAAGCATAAGAAATATAAAAAAGATCTCACACCATACCTGTGCTTTGGCTTGAGATTGTACAGACTGTGGTCAAATCTTTGGTTCAGGCGACGCTCTCCCAGACCACAGAAAACATTAAAGGGAAGGATTTTCACAAAAAAATCCAGCACCCGGTTAAACATCAAATCAAGTGGCAACCCACTGTCCCCAACTCTGTTCAGAACCCAGGCTCCTCTACGAGTGCTCAGGTAAAGCTGAAAGAAGAAGATGAGGTCATCAGCCTGAATGATTTGTTTGGAATCTGCAGTGATTATTTAAATGTATACACGTTAAAGGCTGACTCCAGCCTGATCACCATCTTTTATAACAAAATATACTCCAGCAGACAAACATGAGCAGCAAAATAAGGGAGAAAAATTTACATTTTCAGAAAGACTATATCATGGTGTTCAGTGTTAACATAACATTTCGGTTGTTATTGCATTGCAATGCACTGCATTTGTGTTAAATTGGTCTAAACATTGCTCATGTGTTACTATTTCATGCACACCTGCTTGGTGACGCGACTGAGCTCCACTGCTATGTCTCCTCCAGAGTTCCCTATTCCGATCACCACAACCTTTTTGTCCCTCCACTCCTCAGGAGTCTTGTAGTCACGGCTGTGGAAGTATTTCCCTGTGAAAGTGTCAATTCCTGTCAAAGAAATGCATTCATGAGCAGCAGATCGGACCCAGAAAAATAAACTTTGCACTGAAAACACAATTTCAGGGGAAGACTGAGGACCTTGTACCGACACTACTTTGAGTGCAGCGAAGCATTATTTAAGCTTTGAACAGACGAGATTTCATCACAGGCTCATTCTTACTGTGTCAATGGTTAATTTTGGATAATTTCATCTCTGTCAGGGGGACCTACCCTCGAAGTCTTGTAGTGGCATGTTGGGATAGCAGTGATGTCCAATACAGATCATCACTGCATCAAAAATGTGTCTCTCCTTTCTGCCATCCTTGTTTTCAGTCTCAACATCCCACTGACCTGAATGAGAGAAATCTGACCTCTGCTTCACCTGCAGGACTTTGGTCTGTGTGACAGAGAGATATAAAGATAACAGCAGGATGAAGACACTAAATAATCAATATTCAGGAAAATGTCTAAAACAACCAGTGTCTTACATTTTAAGCTTTTTAAAGAGTTCTTTCTTTTTCACTGCCATCAGACTGCCAACAGCTGAGAGGAGTCTGTGTTTACTGACTGCCAGATTTACAAATTGCACTTACAGTTTGATTTTGCACTACTCTTGTTACTTCTCCTCAGGATATTGTATTAACTGGTGATCTACTCTTATCACTGGGATTTACTGAGTAAAGACTGACAGTCTCAGTATACAGGGAAACTGCATTTAACAGTAAACACATTGAAATTTCAAATTAACATGTTTCTGATTTGAAAGAAAACAGCAGGCAGCAAGTTAGTGAAGCATCCTTACATTGAAGCGTATGTGCTTGTTGAGGTGGAAGTTGTCAGCGTACAGTCGAAAGTAGTCCATGATGAGGGAGTTGTGCATGAAGTTGGGAAAGTGTGCCGGGATGGGAAAGTCACTGAAACACATCATCTCTTTGGAGGTGTTGATGATGACAGAGTGATAGATGCTGGCCCTGTCTGACTCTGGATTCACCTGCAGCAACGGCCATCACGTCAGAACACATAATCCAGGTTTCATTTATTGAAAAGTGGCCCAAAATTCACCTTAAACCTCCACAGCCCACCGATGTCATCGCTGCTTTCAAAGCACACGGGCTCCAGACCCTCATCCAGGCAGCATTTGATACAGGCCAGACCTGAACTTCCTCCTCCCACCACGGCCACACGACGGGTCATGTTGTTGCTGCTGCTGCTGCTGCTGCTGCTGCGTGATCGACTGGATCAGCTTGAAGCCTGAAGTGTTTGTTCTGATGGGAACTCTGACATCAGACGTAGAAATGGCGTTAATGCATTAAAATTATACCAGATCAGACCTTTTAGGTTAAAATGGTGATCTTCTCCGCCCACACGTCCAGCCCACCAAGAAACACAAATCGCAAAGGTTAACAAAACTTTGAATATGTTTGCTTTTTAAGTCATTTTGGCATTGAAAGTAAATGCATGCAAACATTGATCACTTTAGTTTTCCACGTTTTTCAGAGACATTTCAAAATTTCTTACTTTTTCGGAAGAGAAAGCAGCCTTCCTGCAGCTCCTTTGGTTCGGACTGTGGGCGGAGTCGGACCCTGTACAGCATAACTTTTACCCTGGCCAGCAGAAGTACGGAAGCCCTAAGCGGACATTATTTATTTATTTATTTATTTATTTATTTATTTATTTATTTATTTATTTATTTATTTATTTACTTACTACCCCCGTTTTCTCGAATCACGAGAAAACAAACCCCGTTTCGACTTCTGTTTATTGTAAAATTATTCACGATCTCGAGAAAAGAAGACCTCGTTTTCTCGAGATCGTGAGTTAATTTTGCGGTGATCTAGAAACATTGACCTAATCACTGTGTCAGGCGTAGCCAACCCAGTCCTACGAGGGCCGCTATGCAGCAGATTTCCCATCTAACGGGTAGACAATAGAGTTCACCTGGAGCTCGTTACCTTGGTGCCAGCAGTGGAAATCTCCAGTAACTCACCTTTTATTATTACAGGTGCAAAAATAAACCCTGCACAAAGGCTGACACAACACTATTGAGAATGCAATCCTCTATTTGAACTCTTTTATTTGTATTTGAACTCTTTTACCTGTATATGTTTTTGGAGGGCTTGAATTGTTCACTCCATCCAGCAGATGGCGCCATAGGCACTTGCACCGGCCCTGGCTGGAACTGCTGCCAAAGTTTCAAATAACTCCTGAGCAAAGAGTCTGAACACTGATTTAAGTTAAATATTTTAGTTTTACATTTTTCAACAAATCTGTGAAATTATATGAAATTCGGTTTTTAATTTGTCATTGTAGACTGATCAGAGAATATTCATAAATGGACCCCGAAATTAATAAATAAAAATAAATACATAATTTCCTTATTAAAAACCCATACATGTTTCTTATCATTAGATAATTAAATAATAAATTATAAAAATGTTATAACTACCCAAATAACAATTCCTATACCCTCACATTCAGAAAGTTCATGTCAGAAGGAAAAACAGTGAAGCCTGATGTGAGTGGGGGTGTTTCTAAGTTTTATATAAGTTGCTCCAGTTGTTTAAAAAAAAAAAATACATGAGGTATATTGAGGTGAGTGCAAGTGCATGTTGTAGCAGTGTGAGAGAAGAGCCACAGTGCTAACTTCCTGGGTCAAGGTCTACTTTGGTTTCCCTGACAACTAACTGAGTTTAGGGCTGGAACACAGCAGCCAACAGGTGACTGGCTGTCTGAGCTTGTCAGAAGGTGAAAAAAAAAAAAAGTCTAAGTTGTGTTTGGGTTTTTGTCCATTATAATTTATACACAGATGTTTGTAATGTGCTGATATGCTGTAGCAGCCGGCGCTTCTGCTTGAACTGCAATCTGACATTGTGGAAGAAACCTGGCATGTTGTGACAAGTAGTTTGCAACAGAAAGATTAACCCAGCTTTATATCTCAGTTGAAGAACAACTAGAAATCTTTACAAATGGAAGACACATTGCAAAATTTAGGAGTAATTCAATGAAAAGGAGTGAGAATTTGATGACACTTTGATTATCTTCTTTTGTACTGCTTTTTGTCTCAACATTGCACAGTGTCTGTGAATAGGCTTTTTATTTTTAATAAGCTGCAATGCTTTTGATTTTATAATAATAGAATGGTGTTTAAGAAATCACTATTATTACTGTTACACAATTATTCTGCTGTTTCTTATACCAATGTATATTAATAGCACTCAGAAACCGCGAGCGCTGCAGCCAGTCCCCATCCCCACACACCGTTGTTGGGGTTTATTGTTTGGATACAAGAGCCCCTGTGGTGGAATGGGGATGGTGTCCTCTCTGTTGGGTCTACAACACACTAGAGTGCTAAAAGGCTGACTTTGGTTCGGTAGATGCTCTGCAGGGTGTGTATATGTGTCCCATTCAGTATGTGTTTTATGATTAATTCCTCAAAATACCAACCAAATTATTTTATTAGAACTGAAACAAAAAAAGATATGAATCAGAAATCCAAGTAAATTAGTATAAAAGACAGATCAATAAGAGCGATAAAGTACATGTTATTTAAAAGTTAAACATGGTCAAAAAAAATGTTAAATGTTAGTTTTTAACAACAGGATCACATATTTTAACAACAGGATCACATATTTTAACAACAGGATCACATATTTTATACTGTATTTTACAGTAATGTAATCAATGAATAGTCAAACATTTCATAGTCAATTTTAAGCCTTTTGAGAGAAATACAATAAAAGGCCTACATTCAGGAAGTCCTGTCTAAAAAAGATGCTTGGTGGGAGAGGGTCACACCCATTTACTGTATATGTTTGGTATTAAATACGAAAAACAACATCCAAAGGCAAGAGACTGATGCAATTTGCTTTGCACACAATTTTCGGAGATGATATTTTTAACTATTGGATTCGTGTGTAATAAATCAACTCTGCACCAGCGACATTTACAAGTATATCTCTGTAGATTGTTTAAGCTGGTGTTTGTAGCAGTGATGTTTGATAAAAGAGTTACAAATATAACCACCACTGAATTACAAGTGAATGCAATTAGTGGACAGGCAGAGATGCTTTGATCTTGTCCAGCAGTGCAGTGGGATCCTGCAGGAAATCCTGAAGGCTGCTTCTGCTGACATATGCGGCCAAAGCCACAGCAGCAGCAGCAGCTGACAGAATTATGGGCCCCATTAATGACCTCCTGAGTTTGGGGTCATTGCAGGGTCTCGTCTGCATGGGATAAACCACTCTCTCCCACTGGGTGAGGATGGCCTGTCGGGCTCCGGGCCACTTTCCTGGCCCCCTGAGACGATACTGGTACGGTGTGCAGGGCCCGAACGCCACACTCAATCCCAGTCTGGGATCAGTCAGAAGGAGCCTCAGGATGTTAGGTTTAACACCAGCCAGCTGTGCTATCTCATCCATGTAGTTGATATAGTCAACTTCAATAGTGTGTCTCACACTATTGATAAACCTGAGAAAAAGATTCAACTTTAGCACAATGCAAACGATTTCACCTTTAACTTAATCATTTGAGTAAAACCTCTGAGCCATTTCCTGCTTCTTGTATTCAATATCCTTCAGCATGGAATCCACTGAGGGAAGCTTGGTGCAGCCTTGTAAAAAACATTTATTTGTTTAAAAGAAAATAGAAAGATTTGACATCAGGAAAGACTTTCTATGATTCTGTTTTTTTCAGAACTTGCATTACCTTTAAAGACTTGTGTGGCCCATCGGGCCTGAACCTCAGAGATGGGCATAACCGCCCCCAGCGGCTGCACCAGCCCAATGATAGCCAG
>BJFM01003763.1:6221-31802 GCA_016586285.1 Arothron firmamentum | reverse complement strand
CCCCCCCCCCCCCCCCCGTTCTTCACTTCCTGCCGTCCAAAAGGATATAAAAGAGGTCATACCACAGGGACTTGAGCTGGGGGTCTTTCCCTCCTGCCAGCAGGTGGTTTCTCCACACCTGGGTGCTGTCCTGGCCGTACCTGGACTGAGCCCTCTGCCGCATCTTGGTGGCGATGTCTTTCTCCAGGACGCCGTCTGCTCCGTCCGCGCCGTCCTCCGCGCAGTTGTAGAGGTGTCTGCCGCAGGCCCACATCAGCGAGGTGGTGGGGCTCCAGGCCAGAGAGATGCGCTCGAACACGGTGAAGTCCGTCATGACCCGGTTGGCTGCCGACACCACCACCATCCGGTTCTGGGAGAAGGGGTGCCAGGCGAAGCTGCCGATCTGGCTCTCGCAGGGGTGCACGCTCCGCTCAATGATGGTGGGCTCCGTCTCGTCGCCGATGGGCGTCGGGGTGTGCTGCATGTCGTACAGCCGGATGATGTTGCTGTCACGCGTCAGCGTGGCCAGCAGACCAGTACGGGTGGGACACCAGGCCACCTGAGGGTCCAGACATGACGAGATGAGCCGACGCACACACGATTGACCCATAGATAGATAGATAGATAGATAGATAGATAGATAAATAGATAGATAGATAGATAGATAGATAGATAGATAGATAGATAGATAGATAGATAGATAGATAGATAGATAGATAGATAGACATTGTACCTTAGTGAGAGGTTTGGGCTGCTCAGTGAGGGTCAGCACAGGCTTTTCAAACTTCCTCAGATCCCAGATGGCCACCTGGCCCTCGTAGAAGGAGGCCACGCGGTCGTGGAAGTGCGGGTCGACGGTCACCCCCTGGATGGCCTTGGTGTTGACGAAGGTTTTCTGACTGGTGTTTCTCAGGTCAAATATGGCCAGGTTGCGGTGCATGCCAGCCAGCAGCAGCTTGGGGTCACGCAGCAGCCAGCACAGGGACAGGCAGGCGTCGTTCTGACCCAGCTCATACAAGGGCTTCGTCACCACTGAGCCCGAGTCCAGGTCCAGAGAGGACAGACGCATCTTCTCTGCGGACACGCTGGCCTCTGGTGAGAACTTGGTGCTGATGTCCCATATGAGGACGGAGAAGTCTGCCCTGTGCTTGTCCAGCCCGGCAGCCAGCAGGTTGCTGTCTCCTGGATTCCAGGCTAAAGTGTTGCACTGACGGGCATGCTTGGGAACAAATTCCTTCCCCACCAGCTCTTTACACGTGGAGTTGTGGCTTTGACCCAGGCTGGTGAGCACCACTCTGCCATTAGCTTGTCCCACAGCTAGTAAACACTCTGGCTCATGCTTCGGGTACCAGGCAGCACATTTCATGTAGGGGGTATCAGAGTTGATGGCCAGCAATGTTGCAGCCGTTTCCTCAGACAGCCGAAGAGTGCCAACTTTGGTTTCAGCGCTGCCCACGGGTCCGATACGGTAGAGTCCCAGTTCAGAGTCACAGATGACATATCTGTCCGGGTGATGTGGGGACCACAGAATGTCCGGCTTGGAGCCACTCATGTCGCAGAGGCCACAGGCGAATCTGAACTGTAGAACCTAGATATCAAAGAAAACTAACACAGAAATGCGCGTATTAAAATGCACGTCAATGCACGTTAATAGTGCTGCAAAAAAAAGTGCAGCTTGTCCATTAAGCAAACCAAAGAAATTGTGTCAAATGCCAGAAAAGCGCTAAATACATCAAATGGCGAATCATTTAAAAACCACGTGCACGAATCTTTAAACAACCCTACCTGGATCGCATCTTATTTGTTTGAAATATAAGATTTACCTGAAGGGAAAGAAGTTGAAAAACGTCAAAGTGTTTCAGGAGATGCAACTACATGTCTAACTTCTGTACACGTGCTAACTTAAGCTATTGCTAACGACCGAGGAGAGAGTCCAAACAAGAGGAATTAATCTCATGCGTACTTAGAGTGCTGGCGTACTAAGTCTGCTCAGCCTTATTTTTAAGATTCACTGTTACTTACGACCAGAAACAGAGTTCAGCAAAGTTAGCACAGGTTTAGCATAGCATCAGGACGTGTCGAGCGTCAAAGATTGTTGTGTGTCACATCAAAACACTTCCGACACCTGAGAAACGTCATCTGCTCGTGGTTCCGGTTTGCTTCACGGTCGTTTTCAACACCAGGGCCAAAGTAGGATCCTGCTCCAGAGAACATTTTAATGTAACAGAAATATGCCTTTAACAGTTGTAATAGCTGGCTATGCAGGGGCAGTTTAGTTTATTTTCCTAAATATGTCAAGAACAGCAGCCACCATCTTTATTCCATTAGTTGGATAAAGATGGTGGCTCCATCAGCCTGGCAGCAGAGGCTGTTGGGGGCAAATATTTTTTGGTGCGTTTGTGTTGTAATGATCCAAACTTATTTATCTTTCTGCAGTCAAACTGGGGGTGACTGGAACCCTGCGTTATTGACATGGAGCCGCTCATTCAGCTTGATGTCCAGCCACAGATTTCATCACATTTTACCTGCTTGGGGCATCAAACTGCAGCATTCTGTCTGCTCTAGGAATGTGACTAAAGCCTGGGTTTGAAAACCCAAATGATGGCAATCAATGGAAAATCAAAGAACTAGTCATCAAAGGAGCTGTTTCAAACAATGAAAACAAGGTTTTATTCAAAGATGAGAACAACAAAGTGGGTGAGGCGTTCACCCACAGTCAGACCCAGACATTATGAACCTCACTGTCAAATGCTGTCATCTTGATTTTGATTCAAGTTTTGGATGAATAATCCCTTGGTTTGCATAAATTTTCATCATGGCAGGGTCGGATAGGCACCCTCAGGAACAACCACACTGGATGTTACCGGCGTGCTAACATCCTCCTGGGGCCTGGACCTCGACAATAAAAGCTGACTGCACATGGACAAATGGACAAATGTGAATCAACAGCTAAAAAAGCTAAAAAACAAACAAACAAAAAAAAGCCAAGCGCTCCACATGACAAGTTAGAAAACAGAGAGAAGAGTCGGGGATGACAGCTGTAATCTTTGGTCTGAGGATACATTTCTGTTACATAAGAGCCATTTGATTGTTGTGTGTTTAATTTTGTGTTTTCATGTATTATTGTAAGAGAAGAAAACTAGTCTTTATTGGGATGGTGACAAGGGAAAGTGGATGTTTTGGCTTTACTTTACAGTTGTAAGAAGTGAATTTCAACGATCAGTGGCCTCTTTCTCTCTAACACGCACCAAAACAAGCAACCACAACAACCCAGTGACGGGTTTTATGAGACAAAGAGGCCACCACACATTCACTCTCAAGATGTAAACTGCATTTGTAGGTGGAATCATTTGTAAAAGACAAGGAACGAAGACATGATGATGTATCCAGGGTCTTTGGAAGGATTAGGATCGCGTCCCTCAAACAAGCCAAAGTAGATGATGGAGTTGGGCTCACTCATGTTGAGCTGGAGGAGGACAGAAGCAGACACACAGTTTCCACTTTCTCAGTACATCCCATCATATTCAGCCACTAATCTTTGCAACCTGACAAACTGACATGTGAGAGTTCATCAGTGTGCAAAAAAAAAGTGACATCATCAAGGGATTTTGGTTATAAGGTCACTCGTGTTCGGTTGGCCACGCCCTGGCCAGGGACTGTTTTCTGCTCTGCCATCTGCCTCAGGGCAGCAACAAATAGACTAAAAACCAGTTTTTACCCCCGGGCCATCAGGCTGATTAACCAGCGCAACAATAACAACACGTGCAACAGCCTTCATTCTAGTGCAACACCCCTATTTCATGTGCAATAACCCTTCTAACTTTGAAATTATCACTGTTTTCTATTTTTAAACGCATCTATTAACTTATTGACTTTAGTTCTGATAGTGAGTGTGTGTGTGTGTGTGTGTGTGTGTGTGGTACATATGGGTGTGGCTGCTCCTCTTTTTACCCAGTGCAAAATAGATGCAGCACTTGCAATGGCGTTGCATGTTTTTATTGCAATGATATATAAAGGCAGTCATTTATTCATTCATTCATGCATTCACTTACGCAGCAACTCAACCTGCCAAGAGTAATCCATTACTTCAATATTCAATTAGATCAGGGGTCCCCAACCTGCGGCCCGCGGGCCACATGCAGCCCGTGAGGCCTCTCGGTGTGGCCCGCGGGGCTCTGATTGAATTAACATTAGGTGTGGCAAGGCGCCCTTCTGCTGTCTGTGAGCAGTGTTGTGCCCGACTTTCGGAAGCTAGCTTCTGCCAAGCAGCTACAGCCTTCTTATTAAATTAATGTCTGAAGATCATTTGTTTTTCTCAATCACTGTTTTTAGCTAAATTTAGCTAAAAAGGTGCGTGCGGCCTGCGGGACCCTGGCAGGGAGGCCGTGCGGCCCACTTGCTGGAAAAGGTTGGGGACCCCTGAATTAGATGGTTTTTGGTATTTTTTACCACTGCCTATGAAAGTGAGATTTCTATAGGACACAAAAGACACAAAATGCACTTTCAGCTAATTTATCCATTCATATAATGACACACAGTTTGCGCTTTTTGGACTCTGCAGTATGGGAAGTAAAAATAAGGTCTGACTGCCTCCACAAAGACACTGAATATTACACAATATCTTAAAAAAGATGTGTAGCTGATGTGTAGCTGACTCACAGTCACATTAGTGACTGTGTGAAAATGGATGACAAACAGGTACCTGTTTGGTGACGTCGACCCTCCAGGGGTTCACCTGGAGTCCGTCGCACCAGCCGCCTCTTCCATACAGCCATGTTCCGTACTCATTCGGTACGGCGCCCTCTTTCACCTGTGTGGTACAGCCCAGTTTTGACCCTGATAGCATCCAAGCACAAACAAACACAACAAAACAATAGTTAAAATACAACAGATGAATAACAATAACTAAAAAACTAAATAAATAAATGGATGTTTCGTTATAAACAGCTCTGTCGCCCTCTGGTGGCAGCATCCGCTATCGCCTTTTAGACACATCACACGTGTATGAGTTTACTCTCATTTCTATTTATTCTGTATTTTTTCCTGATCAGTTAAAGCTGATTTGATGTTTGAAAATGGAGCGCTTTATCCACTTTTTTTTTGCCATACATCCATTGGTTATTCCCAGCCGTCACCAGATGAGAAGGACACACCCTGGACAGCTCGCGTGTCGCTGTCACACACTGACATTACCCACTATTGCTCACCTGCAGAATCAAATATGAGGGTGTTGTTAAACACAGCGTTGAGCAGAAAGTGGTGGGACGTGACGCAAAACTCTCCGCAGGAATGGTCGTCGCTGCCGTGGGCAGTGATGACGGCGTAAAGCTCCACCTGAAGCCAAAGCTGCAGACTCAGAATGGAGCTTTGAGGGATCAGACACCCATCGCTGTCACGCTACCTTCTTGGTGGCTGCAGGGACAGAGAACCTGACTGGCTGGTATCTCTTGTTGTAGTTTCGGTCAAATGTCCCACCGCTGTACAACGACCTCACTTGGAAGGGGTGGAGCGCCTCATCCCCGTCGTCTGCAAAACAGCATGTGGATTGCAGTAGTCCAGCGTGGTCACATGACCATCACTGGTGATAGGACTCTCATACTTTTCTGACTGTCGATGCTGAACCTCAGGTTGAGGGAGACCACCCAGGGCATGGACCACGGCTGCGTCTTCATGGTCAGGGTACATTTCTGTGCGTCCAGCAGAGGAAGCAGAGGCGACACGTCCGTCAGCCAGCGTCCCGTCCCCCTGTCGGGCAGAAACCTCTGTTCACGCTCATCTTAGCGGTGCAGGAAGCCGATGCCTTCAACGAGCGTGCGACCTGCGGAAGGCGGTGATCCATCGGCCCAGCTCCGTGTTGCAGTGGGGACCGCGCTGATCGCAGCAGATGAAGAGCTGCACCGTACGATCCCAGTGAGCGCAGGACAAGTCTCTCCTGCCCGGACACATCAGGGACGCGTCGAGCTGGAGCGAGGTGAAGTCTGACAGTCCTGAGGGAAACAAAGCGTCCTGAGTCAGTATTCCAAAAGGGCTCCTCAGAAATGGCAACAAGTGCAGATATAATAAACGTTTTAGGGCTGTAAATGATACTGCTGATCGCCTCATCATGTGACAGACTCTGGAAAACTTCATTTACATTCAGGACACTTCCTGAGTCTCAGAGGGACGCCGAACATCTCACACTAGCTGCCCTAAAAGGTCGTCCCCTGTTTACCACATGTTTAAGAGCTTCCACTGATTAATGACAGAGTAATAATGTTTCACGCGACATCAAGCTACTCGGGTCTGAAAGATGCTCCCAGGAGCAGCTCAAAGGACACCAGCAGTCCTCCTGTCCCAGCGGAGCCTGCGGGGTTCTTCCAGTCAGTCCACGGGACATTCAGCAAGGCCATGTGACCAAAAAGGGTCAGCTGACAACCTGAAGATAGTGAATGTTGGGGGTTTTCTAAACGCTCGGGAAAATTCCAGGACGGCACTTAAAGGCCTCAGATTGCGGAGGAGAAGAAGAGACCCTTCAGGGAAGAAGAGACCCATTCCCAGATGGGCCAACCACCAGAGAGCAGCTGCTCTGACCATCCACCCACACAGTCACGCCAGGCCGAAGCAACGCACCCTGCGGCAGCTCCACCGCCGCCACGGCGCCTTTCTCCCCCTGCATTCTCACTTGATCAAACACAGGAAGGACCTTCGCCGGGGTCTGCAGTCTGGCCTGGAGGTCCGCGTAGAAATCAAACCTGAGGGACCACAACAGGCGGAGCGCGCGAGCACGCGTGAGGCGACGGAAAAATCCATTTGCGCGCATCAGCGCGTAAAAAAACGAAAGGTTATTGTAATGAAACATGGAGTCGGTTCAGGCTCGTTCTTACCACTGCGCCTGCCAGTTGACGAAGCTGAAGGAGGGGTAAAGGAACAGACCCATCTCTGCCAGGACCCCCTGCTGGTGGATGGCAAAGAAGGCGTTTGGGGACGGGGTGGCTTGGAAGGACACGTACACCGGGTGTCCACACCTGCACAGCAAAACCCGTCAACAACACACCGCAACGAGCACGGTCGGTCCGATTCACCAACACCAACCAGGTTGGGTCAGGAGAAGAAAGAAAGAAAGAGGAGGGAAGGAGAGAATGGAGGATCCTTCAGTTTATCTACAAGAAGTCAAGGAGTTGTTCTCACTGGAGCGCCTGGACAACCGAAGGCTCCGAATGCACCATGGAAGCGGGGATCTGCAGCGTGGTGTTGCATTCGTCCTCCACACAGTTCATGTCCTGGAGGGGATTCCCGGCCAGCGTGTAGACGAGGACCCCGGAGGCGTTGGAGTTGGCCATGTTCTGCACCTGCGGGGAGCAAAGACACCACAGAAAGAGTCCAGCATTTTCACGTGATCACCAATACTCCCGTACAGGCTCAGAGACAACAGCATTCTGTTAACTAAAAGAAACAAATCTGATTATGGAAGATAAATATAGTCTCTATGGCAGGGGTGGGCAATTATTTAGCCTGAAGGGCCACGTTGGGTTTTAGATCTTCATGAAGGGGCCGGTCAGGTGGTGCAGGAAACTAACCCCCCAATGAGGATCGGAGGTTAATTGATGGACTACTGACTGAGAAAATATTGTGTGAAGAGGCTGTAAACTGGTCCAACTAGAGACGGATGATGAAGCTCCAAATGATGTTTGGCCCCACCTTCTTGAGAGGACATGTTAGCATGCTAGGTGAAGGGGGGGTCTGAACCTTTTTCTAACCAATCAAGCTGACGACCCTCTTCATTTGGCTTTTGGAGAAATGATTGTGAGGCTCTGCGGGTCGGATTAAATAGTTCATCGGGCCCCATGTGGCCCCCGGGCCTCAGTTTGCCCACCTCTGCCTACGGTAACACTGACGATAAAGGAGTTGCTGGTAAAGCCTGAACGATCAGGCTTGAGGCGGCATTAGGACAGAGACCAGAGTGAAGCAGCTTGAAGAAGCAGGATTATCGAGCGGCAACATCGTGAACAGACCTTTGTGAAAAAAGAGCAGTTGCCCTCAGACACCCAGGCCACAGCCTCTGCCAGTGAGGGGGAGTCACTGCAGCCATCACCTGCATCCACTACCTGATAGGACTTCTGGCTCCACTGTGTCCTGAGCCAGTCATATCTGGCGTTCAGCCTCTTGGAGATAACGGGCATTTTCCACTCTGTAAAAAATTTCAACGGTGATATTTCTGCCCACTGGAACAGCGGATATGGCTATACTGCAGGTCTGACAATTTAAAACACACAAACAATTCCTCCTGTTCAGGATTAGAAACACTTTTGCCTCAATAGATTTTAGCAAAAGAAAGGCTGCTGTTTAAAAACACGACTAAACTGATTATTAGAGCTGTGAAATCACGTGAAAATGTGGGTTTGGGGTCGGTCGAGCAGCTGGTGAGACTGTTCTTACCATCTGAAGTGAAAACAGCCTGTGTGAGGCTGCAGCTACGGGAGACACAGCTCCAGTAGTACAAAACAAAGGGGATCCAGTTCCCCAGGGACGAGACCGGCGTGGGGACGAAGTGCAGCCTGGACAGAACCTCCTCTTTACTGCAGAGACAGGCGGGGGGTTAAAACAAGCGTCTGCCTGACAGTCAAAGCCCACTGTTGCCCAACTGTGGTGGCACAAAAAAAAAGAAAAAAAAAAAAGGTTTGTGCTGCCAATGATTCATATTTTTGTTTAAAAATGTGAATTTTGCAAATTAAAACAAAATTAAATGCCACTGCAACAAATGTTAGACGTGTTTCTGTCAGACGGGAGATTCTGGATCAAATTTGGGGATGTAAGTTTGTTGTTTTTTTTAAGTTTCCATGGTTGGTTCCATGCAAAAAATAAAAATAAAAAATAAATAATAATAATAAATAAAAAGTCTTCCAAACCGGTCTGCGTCACAGACAGGTGTGTCCTGGGGGGCTGGAACTGCAGAAGTGTACCTGTGCGTGCTGGCGACGCGCAGAACCTGCTCCCTCATCCAGGTCACATCGCTGAGCGCAGAATCATCGAGCGAGAGGAAGAGCAGCTGTGTGCTGTCGGGCAGATGTTCCACCAGGCTCCTCAGAGAAGACTCGGAGGTCCACAAGCACTCCAGAAAAGCTGACTTACTCGTGTAGGTGTGGACGATGAGGGGTCCCCGAAGAGCCCCGGGCGCATACGAGAACTCTCCATCCAAGGTTCGGACAGTGAAGGGTTCTGCGAGGTCCCCTGGTTCTGGACAGTCCGCCAGAAACTGTTTTTGGGTTCTCGACATGAGCGCATTGCCTTCAGTCTCCGAGAGATAGTCATCTCCAAGTAGTTTCGGTTTCGTTCCAGCTGCACTTGGTGGGCCCGTCACAATAAGTATCCAGATCCAGAGCTTCGACCGCCTCACGACCATGTTCGGCGGTACCGAACCTCTCTGGGGCAGACCGCAGATCAGGGCTCGGGTCTGTCCATGTCCGGACGACAACACTTTAGACCGCCCAGCCTAGACAGCTTGAACCACCGGTCTGTGGTTCGAACTGGGGTAAGACCGCGACAGGCTACGGTGGCCCTGAGAGTCCAAAAAGCGACGACTGCGTCCGGAAGCCGCGAATTGGAACCCGGGTACCGAGCCTACAGCTGGTCGTGAGCATCGTGATGAAATATACCCGGCCCACTGCACAGAAGACCGACCCAAAGAACCTCATCTCGGCCTCTCTGCGTGGGTTTGGTCTAGTTGGCGGACATCTCTGTTAGACCGTTCGGAATCAGGGTACTGGTGAACCAGCGCCGCCTAGTGGCGAAGCTGTGTCAGCGCTTCTAGCGTGAGGAAGCTGGTACCTGCATGAATGAATGAATGAATGAATGAATGAATGAATGAATGAAGGTGAGGTGTGCACAGCAGCTGCCACAAGAAATCAGGCTCCCCTCAGCATGATCGCTGCTTTATTTGGTAACTTTGTACAATACAAAAAAAAAAAAAAAATACAGAAATGAATATATGGCCAAAGCAAATTGTGTTTGTTGTCTCTTCATTTGTTGCTGGTTTCCACAAGGACTGAAATATTGCTGCCAGAGTATAATTATAAGCATCAGGGATCATTAAATATGAGAAAAGCCCCCCCCCCGACAACAGACGCTGGATTTTGATACGTACAAAAGTTATAACCTAAGCTGGCTCAGTATATAAAAATAAACACTAACACTTATGACATTATAAATGATGGTCCAAGGCTAGTGCAAATAGCTAAACACAATAGAAAGCGTTAAATTTCAGAGGTTTTCAGCCATTTTTAAAAATGTCTTAAAAGGCACAGTCGCCTTTTTTTAAATTCTTTGTGGGGGTTAATGGTTTACCAGATGCACAAAAACAATACTTTAATGCATGATGAAAGATCAGGTTATGGTTGGATGCTGCAAGTTCAAGTTTTCCTGTAAACATAATTCACCAGAACTTGATTGTACAACATTTATGACTCGGGGTAGGGTGATTTTTTTCCTCTGCCCTGCTCTCTGTAAAACTGTATACATTAAAAACAACCTTAAGGTGAAAGAAAAAGAGCAGGAAGCAGGAGTCCTGACAGTATGCAATTAACAAGAGTAACATCAATAATAATTATAATCATAACGTGGCCTTTGTAAAACAGGTTTATCTTTGTTATTGAGGGAAGACACATTCTTCAATGAGCTGGGAGGCCGCGAGGGGGCGCTGTCGTGGCGTTTCTGGAGAGCATGAAGACCCCATCCATCTCCTCGTCTTCCCCTCTCTGTGGCCTCCATCAGTGGCTGACACCAGGCGCACAGGAGGGGGTTTGGGGGGGGAGGAAGAGGAGGAGGAGGAGGAGGAGGAAGAGGAGGGTGATGTCAGTGCCATAAACTTGTCCTGAAGTTGGCAAACAGATTAACTGAGCTGCGGTGGTGCTGCCGACTGTCCTTTAAAAGATTTTGCCTTTCTTTTTGTTCTTCTCCAGAGTCCTGAAAGAGAGAGAGAGAGGGAGAGAGGGAGAGAGAGAGAGAGAGAGAGAGAGAGAGGCTGTAACATTCATCACCTGGTCAGAATAGAACTGACAGACGTGCGCTCAGACGCTGCTGGCAAATGATACAGGTGCACAGATTAGATTCTAACCTTCCTTCAGGACTGGGATGTTTCACAGCAACCACAAACATTCCAGACAAACCTTCTAGGTGGGAACAGGTCTGCTCCTCCCTGTTAGAGCGGCAGCTTGTTGTAATAAAAGAGAAACACGTCGTGTCTGTTTCTACCTTTAATGTGACCAAAAACATGAACAAACTCAGCGTTCTCTGTCAGATCGTGAGGACGCCTCCTCTCAGCTCTTCAGGTCTCCACTGATGTTCAGATGGATCCAGCTCTGGGTTCCTCTGGAGGAGTCAGGCTCTTGTTGATCTGGATGGATGCTTTGGGTCGTCGTCCTGCTGGAAGGTGAACCTCCTCATCTTCAGCTCTCCAACAGAAGCCAGAATGGTGCCAACAGTGGATCTTCTTCACCAGAAAAGGCTTCCATGGTCCCCCCACCTCACAGCCCAAACATCTGGAGAAGACTGGAGGCTGCTGTCACATGTAGAACACAGCCAGGACCTGCCAGAAGCTCCTGCAGCTGCTTCAATGCTGCCGTTGGCCTCCTGGAAGCCTCCCTGAGCAGCGTTCTTCTGGTCTTCTCATCACTTCTGCAGGGACGTCCAGTTCTTGGTCACGTCAGTGTGGAGCCGTATTTGCTCCTCCTGATGATGAGCGTCTTCTCTGTGGTCCACGGTCCATCTAAGGCCTTGGAGACTCTTTCCTTCCTTCTCCTGGCTGATGCCTCTAACCGTGAAAGCCCTCTGAAGCTCTGTGGACCAGGACTTTGCCATCAGGAGTCAGGAGAACCCTCCTGGAGGAGCTGAGCTTCATTTGGGATCAATCAGAGCCACTTTAAATGACGGCAGGTGTGGACGGACGACTGTCTAACACCACATCCCAGTTATTACAGCCTATCAACACTTGAGTAGCTTCAATTTTTAAACCAACTATAAGATGGGACACATTCACATTTTGGCCACATTAAAAGTGGAAAAAGCTGACATTTTAACAGGGGTGTGCTGACTTTCTTAACCCCCTGGAAAATATATTTCATAACATCATATAACCAAATGTATGTTGAGGATTTGCTTTATTTTTCATGTTAGCTGCTCTAAAACCACATTATGTAGCACAAATATATTGCACAAGTATGATGGTGGACTCAAACCGCATTTTGTGGAGGTCCACAACACGGCCGGTGTGTTAAAAGTCTACCTGGAGGCTTCAAGTTTCTGCTGCTCCATGCGCTGCTGGGTTTCCCAGTTTGCCCTCTCCTCCTCAAACACGCGCCTCTTTTCCTCCAGCTCTTTGTGCTGGGCTTCCAAGTTCTTTTTCATCTGCTCATGACGTCTCTGGAGCTATGGAGACACACAGGACAGGAGAAAGCATCAGTAGCTGAGCCAGTCTGGTGATGTTTCAATGACAACTACTGCAAATTCAGACGTGAGCAGGTATTGGTCACATTTTAGACCGTATTAGTAACGCCTGCCAGTCAAATAATCTCTCCAGAACATGAACCAGCGGTGTTGGTGCAGCTCACCTCTGCTTCAGAGTCCCTCAGCTTCTGCACCTTCTCCTTGACTTTCATTTCAAACACCTGTTCCATCTCCATCTCCATCTTCTTCATCTTATTCACGTGCTCCCGTCTTTCCTCCTCCATCTGGGCCAAGGGGCTTCTGCGCACACACACACACACACACACACACACATTTGCACCAGCACTGATCATATAAACAAGTCTTGGTTTTATAGAGACAGCACAGCAGGGGGGCGGGATTAGGAAGCCCGCAATCCAAGAATCTGACAGAAAAGTCAAGAGGAACCGACCAGCAGGATCTAAAATGAGAGCGTGAAGCGGAGGTGCTGGATTAGATATTAGTGAAGCTGACGGATGCTCTGGTGAAGGCAGAGACCTGACGCTCTGCTTGAGAGGCTGCCTGCGGCTCCGCTGTGTTCAGGGATTACACCTGATCAGGAGGTTTACTGTCGGGACAGTTCAGCTCTTCTGAGAGACTGACAACTTTTTTGCATCCTAACAAGCATTGAGGGAATTTATTATTTATTTCAGTAAAATTCTGCAGCCTTCCAGCATGATGCTCTTCTGCTTATTTTTACCAATTCGCTACAGAATTTGGGCAAAGCAAATATGGACAAGACAGAACACAGCAATACTTGTATTCTGATGAACTGCCTGAAGTTTTGAGTATGAAGATAAATGCAAATGTTACTAGAACCAACCAGGCATAATCAGTTATTACTACATGAGCTGCGAGGTCAGGTCTCCGACAGCAGGTCACAGACAGCAGCAGCAGGTGGAACCAGGAATAAGATCTCTGTCAAGACTGTTGTTGATACAGTCAGCTGAATTCATCTGACCATCTTTCTTACACACCCTGAGCGCACGTAATAACAGCAGGAACGCAGCGGCCCAAACCAGCAGCGAGGAGTGAAAGGTCAGTGAAAACAAGAGTGCGGAGAAAGGGGGCGGAATTAAGGGCTGAGAAGTAAGTTTAAAAACCACTTACATTCCTTCAACTGTGTCAAGTCTAAAAAACAGAAACAAAAAAATCACAGGCGCATACAGACAACATGCAATACTGAGGTCATGCATGAATGTGCGATTAAAGCAAACCTTTCCCACAACAGAAAAAATAAATGAATGAAGCCAACGGTGAGAAAACATGGCACAATAGTGTCTGGATTTACTTGAAGTGCAGTCATGACTTTTTTTTTCAGTATTTCATGGTGTGATGCGTTTAGGTGTTGTAGTTAAACCTCTGGTCGCCAGATGGCGGCATTTAGTTTTGATTTTCCCCTTTTATTCCTCACATCAAAGAACTCAGGACTGTTTGGGCCTCGGGAGGTTTGCGTGAGTGGAGGGAAATAAAATACAACCGGTGCTGCAGCATTCCAAGCTGACGTGTGGACTCACTTTGGATTTCACCAAGAGGAAGGATGTGAAGAGGCGGAAAAAAAGCCATGCTAACTACTAGCTGTGCCATGCTATAATCAAACACAGTGGCAAAACAATCTACGCGCATATATGCACCATTCAATGGCAACGCGTAAAGAGCGGATGCTCAACCAACTCTGGATCAGGTTTTCTACCTCGGCCAAGGGAGGAGGCTTTCCTAGTTTATTAAGTTACCGCCGACCTCAACGCGTGCTACCAAAATAAAGCCGTCTATACTCCACTTTATTTGCAAAGACCTCCGCCCTAGAAGACGAAGCTTTCCGCAGTGTGACAGAAATAACCGCGGCTGGATGAGAGGCCGCACGCGCTTTTCTGGCCAAGTGAGCTGCTCTTTGCTTTGGAGTATTTTATTTTAATTAATCAGAAACACGATAATTCTCTTATTTCTTTGGAAGTGTTAGAGCGAGATATGTTAAATGTCTAAAAAATAAAGTTAGTTTATGCATGACTTCTTTATGCTATGAGTTTTTTAGGGGGGTTTTTTGTTTTGGGGGAGGTCGCCGTTAATTACCTTGCTTATGGTATCCCAATATATTGCATCATCACCTGTGTATCGGGATATGCATCAGATTCTTACTAGTGTCAGGCTTCGTAGCGGTGTGTTAGTGCAGCGAGAGCGTGTCTGACGTGTGCAACAGGAGCGATGAAGCATCTAGACTTTAGCGGTGCGTCAAATGGAAACTGGAAGACACGAGTTCCCTGAACGCAAACGTTTCTGTCGGGGATATAATCCGAGGGAGTTCTGAAGCTGCTGCAGCAGGACGCCCACATCCTTCCTCTGGAGGACCTCCCGCTGCATTCACACCAGAACCAGGACACAGGGCTTCAGAGGACTTGTTGAGCGGGACTTACTTCATGGACAGTGGACCTTTAGCTCGGTTGTTGTCCACCCCGTTGTAGGTGACAGCAGCCAGCTTCCTGCTGCGGTAGTTTTCATAGTGGACGTTGTCCGTCACGTCCTTCAGGTCTTGCATGTGAGTCCTGGAGACGCAAAACCAATGGCATGAGGTGAGCCTGGAGGGCCCGTTATCGACACAACGATGACTCAGAAAGTGTTTTTAGTACCTGATGAGCATGTCCCTGAGGATGGTGAAGTCGCAGTGGTCGCTGTTTTCCACTGCAGCGGAGAGGAATTCATATCAAAAAGGTTGTAACGCATATATTACGCATGTTTTCAGCTGTAACGTGATGATGAAATACCTTCTGCAACCCCCCAGGGGTACTGTCTTACTCTGACTTTCTTGCTGTTCACTTCAATAATGGTGTTGCTTCCCACTACAGCCAATGGCAGCTTGTCCTTGAGAAAGGAGAAGAGCGTGTTTATCCCCGAGCATCAAAAAGGGGGGGGTGGTGGCGGGCGGCAGCGTACCTTTATCTTCCTCACTAGCCTGTTCTCCTCTTCATCGCCTGTCTCAGGGAACTCATAGATCTTGATCTTGTGCTCTTGGATTTCACGCATGATCTGGAACGAGAGATGGAGCATCTTTACACGCTGATCAATTGTTTAATACAGACCTTTTTATTTTCGTGTGTGTGTGTGTGTGTGTGTGTGTGTGTGTGTGTGTGTGTGTGTGTGTGTGTGTGTGTGTGTGTGTGTGTGTGTGTGTGTGTGTGTGTGTGTGTGTGTGTGCCTCCTGGAGCGCTACAGTGCCAGGGAAACTACTGACCTGCTTCTTGAACCGCTGACATTCCTCTGGGGTGAGGGTGTCTGCTTTTGCGATCAGCGGGATGACGTTGACTTTCTCGTGCAACCGCTTCATGAACTCAACATCCAATGGCTTCAATCTGCGGGGAGACAGGCAGCAAGCACTCTGGATTACTGCCTGTCAGATTTGTTCGGCTTCCTCCAGCATCTCCAGAGCCGAATGAGTCTGCGGAACGGCCCAGCGGCGGTGACAAAGCTTTGCTATTCTTGGCTCTTCGTAAAGCTGAAGGCGCACCACTCGCCTCATCTAGATCTCCGAATCTGATACATCTCCCCCTGCAACCTCCATTTTGGCTGTCGAAAGCATTTCTCTGATTAAAATGAGCTTCTAAAAACATTTTCCATTCAGGAATTGCGGCCATTTTAGCAGAGCTCC
The DNA here is from genome assembly GCA_016586285.1 of Arothron firmamentum. Taxonomy (NCBI): domain Eukaryota; kingdom Metazoa; phylum Chordata; class Actinopteri; order Tetraodontiformes; family Tetraodontidae; genus Arothron; species Arothron firmamentum. Next base: position 15,727 of record BJFM01003763.1, on the reverse strand, counting down.
TCCTCCGTCAGCAGGAACGCACCATAATTAGTCTGGAAACTGCAACTGTAAATGCTTAGAAGGCATGAGCTAAGGTAAACAGGGTTTAAATCTGGGAGGGTTTGCATGATTAGGATCGAGTTATTCTGCATCACAGTGAAAGGATCCGTCAAGAAATCCAATTCGAATTTTTCAAGTTCAGTTTTCAGGAGAACAGAAGCTCCTTCTTCCATCCTTATTGTCATTTATTCCAGAAAATCATTAAGAAAACACCAACTATCATGTATTGTCTTAATATTTGCTCCTAAATAAGTTCGAAACCTCACCTTTTCTTTCTGAATCAACTCTTTACTGCGAAGCCTTTCCATCATTTATTGGAAGAACGACAATATAAAACAAAAAAGCTACAGTATTTTCCTTAACTGCTTCAAAGCCATCCCACCCATACGTAGATCAAAGACACAATTTGAAAAAGTAATTACAGATGAATAGAACCCTAATAAAATGTGTTTCTCTTCATCCTGTTAGTAGAGTTTAGCTCAGTCTGGAACAACCCTGCATAATACAACATGTTTTATCGTCATGGTGAACATATTCAAACCAGATACACCATCACATGCAAGCAGCAACAAAGAAAACCAATATTAGCAACTTGGAGCCATAATTGGGGGAAATTTGAAGAAAATCAGCTCTGATATACTTCCATCTACAAACCCAATCAGGGAAAACTGCCTCCCTACTTCTGTAGATGCCTCCTGAGTTAGCCAGCATCTTCTAACTCATCGTTTCTGTCTCTGCGTTTATGGGCTTAAAGTCTTAATTTACCATTAACTGTGATCAGATGAAGCCCTAAGAGAACAAGTAGAGCAGAAAACACAGGATACCAAGCATATATTGACGGCCATTCTGGAAATCCGACATCTTCCAAACACTCTAGGCCTGGTCTGACCTGCCTGGCAGCCCTGCTGTTGTTTCCTTCCTGCTTTAGTGGGGTTTTTCCACTCATAGTGGCAAATTAAACATTTTTCCTTGATCCATATTCACTGTATTTTCCAGACTACAAGTCACACCTTTTTTTTTTCCCCCCCATAGTTTGGCTGGGGTGTGACTTATACTCAAGTGTGCCTTATAATATGAAATTATCAAAATATATAAGGTCATTTCAATGTTCCGTGCAGACAAGGAAGCGGGCTTGGTCTGCCGCCGGTGCTGGCGGAGTTGTTCAGAAGCGACATCGATGATGAAGAATTCGATGGATTACAGTCATTTGACGAGAGATCGAGAGTTAGGTTCTTCATGCTATATTTATCTAAAACTTTTTTGGCTGGTGTGACTTGTACTCTGGAGCGACATATAGTCCAGAAAATACGGCAAACTTTTTTCTTTGAAGGCGATTCAACAATGGGATTCTGAAGGGACATGGCAGTGGGACTTACCCGTGTCCTGAGGGAGCGATGAAGTACAGACAGCAGTGAATTCGGCTGTCGGGCATCTGGCGTCTGTTCACCCGGGACTCTGAGTTCAGGTAGTCTTCAAACTTGCTGTCTATGTGGTCAATGACAGGCTGCCAGCTGCACGGAACAAACATACGGGTTGAGGTTTACAACTCAGGGCGCCACAGCGCGTGTGCGGCCAAGGCCGTCGCGCTCTTTACCAGTTGCTGTTGTCGACAGCGTCGCCAAACCCCGGAGTGTCAACGATGGTGAGCAGCAGCTGGACGCTTCCCTCCTTCACCAAGACTTTCGACTGCTCCACCTGGGCCAGGAACAAAGTGACAGAAAGCGCATGTGTAGCACCAGGCATGAAGACAGGCGATAAACAAAATCGAGGGAAAAAATATGGCTGTTTATCCACGAACAAGGACAGAACCTTGGAGCTAAAATAGAGACAACAGAGTCAACTGGAAGGTAAGCAGTTATGTCAATAGGAGTTACTGCCTGTTTTTACTGCTCTGTCTTTGCCGGCCTCATTCTAACCACAGCAATAAAATGATCTGAGGCGAGCGTTCTTGAGTTTATCTGACTGTTCAGGAAGGTAGTGGAGTCGCTGCTGCAGCTCTTCTTCACACCTGAACAGTCTTTTTGATCCGATGCGAAGGTCCAGGGTAATCTGATGAGTACAGGTCTGTTAGGAACAGAGAGTTGATCAACGTTGACTTGCCCAGCCCTGATTCACCTGGGGAAAAAAACAAATACAAAAGACAAATCAGCACTTCAGTACAAGTGGGTGTCATCTGCTCTCTTGGCTGATCAGCCTATCTGTCTATCTGTCTTCCTTGAAATGAAACCTTGAACATTTTTAAGGACTGCTCTCTATCTTATACAAACAAATTCTACATCAAACTATAGCAGAAAAGTTTAAACAAAAAAGCGAGGCTTTTAATGTGTGGAATTCATTCATAAATTGCTTGGATTCACAGTTCAACAGCTGGGCCAGAGACAATGGTTCTCGTTATATGCTGCATGTTCCGGAAGGCTTGCTCATTGTGCTCAGATTTCCAGCCTGACAATGAGAACAATCACGAGTGGAACCAACTGGAGAAACTCAGAGCCTTGGCTGACAGTCACATTCAACCACGGCCACCAGCGTGACAAACGTGAGGTGAAGATTGTGACGATGATGAGGTCCTGGATGAAGTCCCAGGCGGATCTGATGGAATGTTAAAATCTATACATTCCTGTGGGTTCACAGCTCTGCAGGGCCGAGCAGAGCTGAGCTGCATGAAAGTTTAAAAACTACGGCTGCAGCAACAGCACAAAGCCTTCCATGTTTCCCTTCTGCAGCTTTTCTAAAATTACTCTAAATTAACAAAAACCTTCTCCCAGAAAAACACATTTCTGAAAAGTTCTCAGAACAAAGTTACGCGCCAACAGAAATCTAGCAGAAGAATGTACAGAATCAACAAAAACCAAGCTGTGTGCACCAGAGGATACATTCTTAGATGCATGCTGGGTAGAAATTCTGTCCACCACAGGAAACGATTATGACCCGAGGACACATTTTCCTTCCAAATAGGGACTGTTCTGACAAAGAGGATCTTGGCTTGCTGTCAAACATCACATTCATGCATCTCAAGGACCGTTTGCATTCTCAATTAGCCAGCTGCTGCCTCAAGCAAATCTTGACCAAATGTCTGATTAATTGATATCACAGGGCAGTAATGTTCTCCGTCTCTCCGAAAATAATAGCGCAAAGCCAGGGAAGGTCCCTTCTGCACAACCATGGCTCCACACACACACACACACACACACACACACACACACACAAAACACTGGAAAACCGTCTGATGTCGACTGTAGTAAAAGCAAATGGAGTGATTGCTGTAAAACAAGTGCAAAAACGGAGACTTGAGCTCTTACCAACAACCATCAGGGTGAACTCAAACCCCCGCTTCACAGACTTCCTGTACACTTGGTTGGGGAGGTTTCCAAAGCCAACAAATGTCTCCAGATTCTTTTGCTGCTGCGGGAGATAAAAAAAAAAGAAAAAAAAGCACAAAGAAACATAATCTTTCACACCCATCAGAGCTTACCCTTACATGCTTTCAGGTTTATCACATCAAACATCTCTACATTTTAACCTAGTTTGTGTTTAAAATACAGCCATCCTGATTTTTTTTTTTAAAATTGATACTTCATGGGTTATGTTGCATTGTATTTTGCATTGTTACTTTTAAAATAAAACGGTATATTGCATTCCATAGGCACAAACACTCATCTCTAAACACAGTTTTCTTAGTGAATACTTACAGCTGTTTTGTGTAGATCGGTGTAGGATGGTCGCAGCAGCCAGTGTTTTCAGGCCCAGAAGTCAAAGATAGAAAAATAACAACAACAACAACAACAACTGAGAATCCATCTCGAGCAATAAAAGATATCATCAGAATGGTTTTGTCTAAGATGGTGGCCGATAGTTTGGGGTATATTTGTCATTCTACTGTCGGCAAAAAAACACACATCTTTTCTTGTGAGCTACCTGATGCTCAGATGCTATGCTTAAATATTCAATAATATTCCATCTTTGCCACATGCTAGGACCGTAGTCCCTAAATCATGACATTGTCTATAAATGGATGGATTGTTCGGGCTTCATCTGGGCCTCCCTCCTCACAGAAACCAGACAAAGAAACTGTGAGAGTCATTTTCATTTTAGCAGGACAACTGTCTGTTTCCTGACTGACGCTTCTCACAGCGGAAGTGGTGACAGGTGAAAGAACCAGAAAAACATCTGCTTTTGCAGATTTTAAAATGGTCGCCTCGACAAGTCTGTCTGCTTTTTCCAGCTGAAACAAACTAACCAGGTCCAATATTCGGATTTACAGGTCACAGTCTGCAGCCAGTGACCTAAAGTCAAAACACAACCTCTGAGATCCACCTTAATCCAGATTACAGGCACCACAAACCTCTTTATACCCAAACCTGAGACTTCCTCCTGAATTTAAAGCCTAATTTAAATTCTCACGTCACGGTAATTTAATCGAAATATTGATCACTCCCAATGAAGCAGTCAACCATTTTAAAAACGCCAACGATGTAGCGGCTGACCCAGTTTACCGGCTGACTTTGTTGTGCTCGAAATAAAATAAAATTCTGCAAAGGATTATTCTGTGTATCGCGCTGAAGTTTTCCCCCATTAGTTTAATGGAGAGTAAACACTGAGCACACGCTATATTTACTATGCATTACAGCATACAATAACCAATTTCGGGCTAAACTAGTCAGCGTGAACCTAAACCATTTATTCCAACACATAAGAATAAACTATCCATTTAGTCGTACTGCTGGTATTCGTAGACGGTTTCGTGTAAAAATCGAATTTACTGACAACTGTGGTGTCGCCTGTGAACTGACACACTAAAATAGCTAAAGACAGGAAATGACATTCTGGTAAGCTCGTGCAGCTTCATACCACAGCTCAAGCTAGCGGCTAACTAGCTAGCCTGCTCAAAGTGGAGGCGGACGACTGGGCGTTGGTTGCTCAGACAACTGTAGAAGCTCAGCAGCGGCGAACCGTAAATGGCCCTTCGTCAAATAGCACATTACACAAACCGAGGCAGGTTAAAGTTTACAAAGTCGCTTTGTAAAAAATCGACCAAAACATATGAAGGCAGCAGCCTTACCCATAGCGTTGACGATCTCTGCCGCTTCTGAGACCAGTGTTGCCAACTCCTCTTCTTCTTCTTCTTCTCCTTCTTTGGGTTTTAACGGCTGTTGGCATCCGTGACGTCGCATTACTGCCACCTTCAGGTCCTCGTACGCAAGTATGTCTCCTTTTTAATAATCCTCCTGACTCCTCAACAAGCAAAGCCTCTATTGGCTGTCCAGGTGTCGTTGTATGTTGCTAGGCGACGTCATGTCTCGTTTGCATAATTTTCCTTTTCAGGTTATCGTAATGGTGAGAGGAATAATGCCGTGTGAGAGGCAGCAAGTGAGCAAACACCTGAAATATGTTTTGTTCCACAAATGAACTCCTTATCCGTTAATTCTATTTGTTTTTGTTTTTTTTAATTTTACCATTTAATTTGATCAATTTACTGAATCAAGGGTCTTTTGTTTTCAGTATCTTACCTCGTTTTTCCTTCTGTTTATTTAGAAGACAGCGCGCGTTAATGGACATTTCTGTAAATATGCCAGCGTTAACCAAAGGCTAGTTTTCAAATACGTACAGTGTCCTCTGGCTACATGTTAAGAGGACCTCATACCACTAAAATACATAAAACATATGTTATATGTTCTATAATTACTGCCTTCAGCAAGTCGACACCGGTAGTATCGAGGGGAGGTCAGTGTAATATATAGATTGTTGCTTTGAAATATATTTGAAAGATCAAATGTCAAAGCTTTCAGTGGTATTTTAATCTTGACTTGTCATCTGATGTTATTTTTAACATTAATCGTGTGTGGGAGGCGAGCTCTCAGCAGCGCCCCCTGCTGGTCGAGCAGAATGACAGCAGAAATGGCTCCAACAACACTGGGAAAAGTCACTGGAGCTCTTCATCACTGGAGTCTCCTTTGACAGAAAAGGTCGCCCAGACGGTTAGAAAAGTCACTAGATTTAGCGAGGAAGCAGCAAGGTTGGTGATATTGCGCTTCTCACGGTTAGTTTGCGCAGTTTTGGGCTCGGAGCGCCGCTGAGGCTCCATGTGTCTAAGCCAAAAGCCTGGCCTGGAGACATGCTCAATCTCAAACTTTTGCTTCTCACCTGTTTTTGCGAACTTCTAACGAGATTGGTTTTCATGCGCAACAGTTTCCCTTTTATATGGGCTCAATTCCTCTTCAGCTTTGTGTTTGATGAAGCTTTAGTTTTCAGGGCATCTGAGCATCTTTGCTGTGGTGTGTTCAGACCTGTTTTGGTACAGTCTAGCTCATATTTCTCTCCCCCCCCCCCACCCCCCACCCCGTGTGTGTGTGTGTGTGTGTGTTGTTTGTATAATGAGACTGTGTGTTGCTGACTGTTGCAACAACAGTCAAAAACATGCAGCTGTCAGATCTCAAGTTTCAGTGAAGCTTTCCTGTCTGCTTTTGCATTTCTCTAAAGAAATTTTTTTTGACTTTTTACAAAAATCTATTAAAATCTTCAAGACATGTGTCACATATTAGCTGTTATTAATAAAATTCCAATTAAGTCAAAAATAATATGAGAGAATAAACATTATAATACAATTAAAACAACAAAAAAAGACAGAATTAAATATAAATATAGCAGATTCACAAGCACATGAAAAGAACAGTCCTGTTAGAGCAGCAGCTTCTTTGGTGTTTTGATAAATATAATAAAAAATTACATGAATAAGGTTGATTATCCTCAGGTTATTGCAAGTGTTTTGGCTCATATTTAAAGATATGGCACTGAGGGCAGAAATCATCAAGAGAAACTGTAAAATGGAGAATTTCATCACTGATAAGTGCAGTATATTGTATTATAATAATAATATCTCATATATAAATAAGTAATTGTCAGACATTTGTTGTAATGTTTCTAATTTAAATGATATTATATTAAGAGCAAAAATAAGGGTTTTGGGGTTTTTTTCCCCCCAGTTCGAGGTTCCGTCCTGTTGCTTCTGTTTCAGGCTTGTATTTTAATATTTTTTGTACTATTCTAATTGTTTTTCTTTAGTTCCTCCTGGTTTATATTAGCTCACAACAGACAAAACCCAGAACCACGAAGGCATCGTCTGTTCCTGGTCTTTGTGCTTTATGAGACATCCGTCTGTAAATGAATAAATTGATAATATTTTTAAATTCTTTCTCTCTACTGCAGAGGCGTCAGTCCAGCCAGGTTCTCTGTCCTTTGTTCACTTTGCTCAGCCAGAACACACCCATCATCCCAAACATCCAGGTCAACAGGTTTCCCTCACCTCCTCTTCCCTTGCAGTAAAACGATAATAACAGCCCTTGTCGGGCACACCTGAACTGCTTTACCTGAGAACAGGTCATCACCTGAAATGTCACCCAGCAGGAACGAGGCTGCTGCAAGAACTCTATCAGGCCAAAAATAGCCTGCAGCTCCTCCTGCAGCCCACGATGAGGACGATGTTCCAGTCTTTCATCTGTCCAACCACTGTACCTGGGAACTCGTACTTGCTCTGTGTTTAGTTACTGGTATTTTCTTGATGTGTTTCAATTACGATTTTTTTTTTTTTTTAAATGAATAACATCAACTGTCTGGGTTTTTTGCAGACACCAAACAGAAGCTTGTCACCGGGATTGTTGTAATTTCTTATAAGTACTGTTATCTCCTTGCTATGATGTAGTTCTACTGTATAAAGTACTTTAAAGTAATAAGTAGTACCGCATTAGTGCCACAAGAGGGCGTATGAACCCGCACTGTTATACAGAGAGGAAGGGTGTGAATGAATACATGTAATTACACACCTGATGCTGCTGTTTATTACTATATCTCAGTGCTATATAAGGTTATCAGGATCCAGGATCTGCTCTGCTTGGTTACATCTGTCTGTCAGAGTTTGTGTTGAGGTGCTTCTGAGTCAGGTTCTTTGACTCAGAGGCGTCTTTTTTGTGAATAAAGTGTGTGGACAAACGTGCAGCGACATAAAGTTAATAAGCAGACTTTTTTAAGACGCCACAGTTTTCTGGTAAGTCAGAACTGGTTTGAATCCCTGGACATAGATAATCTGGACATAAAAATGGGTTTAAAAAGATGTTAATAAAGCTGTATTGACAGCAGTCTCAGCACCAGTTCTCCTCAATGATTCCCAATTTCTTTGGTATATTATTCATGTGGAATGTAGAAGAGTTTTATGAGAAACTGAGAAATCCATTTTCCCCTCATAATAAGCTACTTAAAGGAGAATCCTGCCATGGGAAAATCACAAAAGTCAGCTTTTTAATTTCCTTTGCGAGCAGAGTTCATTTAAATTCAAATGAATGTGTTTATTTCTCATAATAATTCATTGTAGGTGATCCTTTTCTTGGGTTCTGTGTCGTAATAGAGGCAGCAACACACTTTTACCCATTCCTCCCTCATCCTGGCTAGCCAATCAAATCTATGGACTCAAACATCACCATGGCAACAGCTTTATGGACGCAGTGTAAACGCTTGTTTAGCATGGACGGATGGTATGAGCCGTGTGCGTGAGCTAACCCTTCGCCGTGGTAACAGTGTCAGCGTGTCTCCGTGCGCCCTGGCTTGACTCATGCAGCCGTGCACGTGAGCGTGGCTCAGCCTTATGTAAGAGCTGGGCCTCTGGCCTGCTCAGCCAGGCCGGCTGCCCCACATCACCAGCCTGCAACCAGCAGCCGGAGCTCATCACTCAGCCCGGGAGGCAGTCAGGGGGCGGCTTCACCGCAGCGCCCGCCTGCAACATGTGATTGTTTATATAACGTGTGTGGAGGAGCAGGAGCATGTGGATGGGTGGAGCCGCCAGCGCCGCCCTATCGCTGCTCTCCGCTCCCTGAACACAACACACACACACACACACACACACTCCTCCATCTAGGTCACTGCACTTCTAGGTGAGGCGAACAAGTCCTGTGCTAGTTCCACGCTCAGCGCCGGAGCTCCCCGTGTTTGAAGGATGTCTGAACCCACCAGGAGCCTGACCCATGTGTCCATGTGTCCAAGTGTGCATGTGTCCACGTGTCCATGTGACCACGTGTCCATGTGTCCATGTGTCCACGTGCTGCACGGCCCTGAACACAACAGGTTTTCCTTGCTGCTGCTTCCTCTAGTCTCCTCTGTGTGTGTGTGTGTGTGTGTGTGTGTGTGTGTGCGTGCGTGCGTGCATGTGCGCGTGCGCGTGCGTGTGTGCATGTATGTGTGTTGGGGTGAGAATTGGATTTAGGTTAGGGGCTGGAGAATACATTATGACTATTAAAGACAATGATGTCTCTCTCTCTCTCTCTCTCTCTCTCTATCTATCTATCTATCTATCTATCTATCTATCTATCTACCATCTGTCTAATTAATTAGATTAATCACAATTAATCACAGTGATTCCATTTCCTGAGGAAAATATAAATGCACCAAAAACTACAATGTGCCAGAAAACCCCGACCCCGACC
>BJFM01003761.1:52739-106295 GCA_016586285.1 Arothron firmamentum | reverse complement strand
GTGTGTGTGTGTGTGTGTGTGTGTGTATACTGTATATATACGACCATGCATACTTTTAAACTTTTAAATACGGCATTTGTCAGACTCTGACAGGTTTCCATGATGTACTCCGCGTCAAACAAGGTGGAGAACAACCCTCTAGAAAACTCAACAAATTATTGCCTGTGATAAATGTGATATATGACGGATGAGCTGAGGCTCCAGTTTAAGTCCATCCCAGGACCACTGCCCATGGGAGGGGAGACGCGCAGGAGGTGGAGAACCGGAGGGAGGGCGTCTGGGGTGAGAGGGAGAAATTGAATGAGAGGGACGGAACGAAACTAAGAGGAGTCACCACAACAAAACTTCCGCAGCATTCAGGCATCGCAGACGGGCTTGTCTCCAGTTCTCTCCGCATGGCTGCTGAGTCGCTGCTAAAGTAACTGGTGCTACTGCGTAAAGATCGTCTGGCGGAAGCAGAGGAGACTCTCTGCCTGGAAAAGATGGAGGGTTTAATAAGGACCAGGTGTCACGACACAGCATCGCTCATTATTTTAATCCTACTTCACGTGATGGCAGCACAATCCGGTAAAGTATCTAGTTAAAAGAAGTTAGATGTTTGAGAAGTTAATATAAACAATTATTGCATATCTGAATGATTTTTGCGTGTGGATGGAAGCTCTACACACCATAATTTTCCAAATCAGACGTTTCCAGTGCTGATGCGTTTCGCCCACACAGACTCTGAGCGACTTTTAGAAGTTGCTGAGCTTGATTCATCAACTGCATGTCACGGCAACATAATAATAGTTATTCCCGATTTTGCCCAGGGTTTATCATCGGCATGCATTTTAAATGAGCGCACTTGTGAGAAGCCGTCGGCGTCAGGTGTAGTTCAGGCAGCGACCTCTGCAGCTGAGTGATGTCACCTTTGAGTTTACTTGCGACCAGCGTCGGTTTGCTGTGAAAAGCTCGAACGTTGGCTTGAGAAGCGGGTGAATGGCTGAACAGTAAGTAGATTAACATTCCTGTCATGGATCTGTTTAATGTACCCTCTGCTCACACACGTCTTTAGTGAAGTGCTTAGCACTAACACTCTTACTGCCTTTGTTTTTTATTAGAATTGCGCATGCATTATTTTATGTATACCCAGTACAGATTATTATTATTATTATTATTATTATTATTATTATTATTATTATTATTATTATTATTATTGTTATTATTATTATACTTTAACTACCTTGAATATGAACCCGCCCACCACCACCACCTCCATGGTGACATTCTGCACCTATGAGGAGCTCCTCTGTGCAAACATTCCCCGCACCTCCTTTCTGTGCAGCCCGTATATCACAGTGTTTGTCACATGCACAGGCCTCCGTACCCTCTGTCCCGTGTCTTCTCCTGGCAGCGGACCATTCCGTGTAGGTTCGGTGTTTTAGAGACTCCCTGGTGTCCCATGTCTAAACATTAGGAGTTAACCCTGCTGTCTTTGTCACGCCAATACTTTTTTTGTGGGAAAATCCACATGGCTGAAATGAAATGATGGAAGGTGGAAGTGAGCCAGCTGACATACATTCAGCTCAGCCAGCGGCTGTGCGGACCACTCCTCTAGTAAAGGTCTGTGAAATGGGAGGCTGAGATGCAGCACTGATAAGTCAGCACTGTGTGTTTACTTGATCATGTTTGTAGCAGGACAGTAATGTTTCTCCAAAACCTTTCTGTGTTCATTCATAGGGATCGGAGCCTACGTTGTAGTTCTGTTTGCAGACAGGAAGTGAGACATTCTTCTTCAGGTCCAGTTTTTGTCAGAACCCAGCCTTGGGCTTTGCCCCAACACATTTTGGTTAAATTTTCATTTCCCTCTTTTCTTTGTTCTCCTGTTTCTTATAAAGTCTGGCAATAGGCAGTGTTTATTTTCCTTTGATATGTCTTATCTCATCATTTACATAATCTGTCTCAACTTGTGCATGCCCTCGCTCATCCATGAATGCTTCTATGACAGAAGGGAAATCGTACGTGCAGCCCCCTCACCGCATTGCATTTGATCCAACCTTCTTTGCAGATCTTTTACTAGGCTCCCAAAGGGAGCTCAAAGCTGTGTTACCGTTGTCTTCAAAGAAATTAGTGCCAAAACAAATGAAAGAATAGCTGAATTTAGAAGCAGAAGAGGATATTTATCTTCTTAACAGCTCAGCTCTGATGATTTGTTATATGAAATGGTGTATGTGTGTGTGTGTGTGTGTGTGTGTGTGTGTGTGTGTGTGTGTGACAGATATATCAACGGTAGATTGCTGTCCCCACTGACACCTCTGAGTGTTGTGTCAATCTATTTGCACTTCCCTGAGGTCTTCACTTTATCGCTAAAACATTTAACGATGCTTAACTGCATCTATAGTACTCAACACACATCTGGTTTCCAGAATGAAGTCACTCTTCCCCCCCCCAAGGCACCTAATGCTGCATTTCTGATCACTTGATGCTTGCTGTGGAGTCATGACAAAGCTGCACCAAAGTACTGACTTCTTTGTTTTCCCTTACATTTCATGTGCCTCATCTCTGGCTTAAACCTCAGGAAAAAAGCTATTATAGTCATCTATCATATCCCCATCTTAGCAGAACTGCTTTTTTTTCTTACCAAAAGACCATGCAGATGCTCTCTGTTGCCATTAATGGCAAGGATTGGTAGGATCCCAAAAGTGCTGTTGTTGGGCTTCTTATGAGAACAAAGCTCACACCAACACCAAAGCAAAAGCAGAAACACCCTTAAATGTATAAATATGGTTTGCTCCACTGTTTGACCCAAGTAACAACTGGTTCTGTTTCACAGTTGTTCAAGTTTGCATGTGTAAAAGTGTCAGTTGCACTCCAAAACATCCTTACAAGTGTGAACCAACCTTAAAATGATGTATTATTAGGACCTAATATGCTCCAAAATACACATATATGAGAAAAATCTCTCTCATGTCTTAAGGGAATCTAGTGATGAGAAACTGGGTCAGCCACTCAGGGGTCGATGCTAGCCACTGAGAGGAGATTATTATCCAGCAATGGAATTTACTGTAGTTTCCTAACAAACATAGAGAAACAGATGAACAGTTGTGGTTGTGTTTGTGTGGTGCGCCTGCCCATTAGCAGCTACAAGGACAGGTGTTCTCTCAGAGGACCAAGCAGCTTTTTTGGCTCTCAACCCAGTATGTGGTGAAAAAAAGAATTGTGTGGAACAAAGTCGAGAGATTGAAGTTTCTGATGTGATGTGACCTGGAAATAAATGTGTAAGAAGATCCCACAAAAGTTGAGTAGCATCAGTATCAAAACTATAATTCACTGTGATGGCCTGGTGAAACAGAACACAGCCCTACTGACCCACATTCTGTAAAACACCCCAAATGGTTCCTTGATACATACTTGGCAAATCAAATGAGTCTTCATTTGTTCAGAATGCATTCACTCTCCTCACAAAGTGAAAGACAGTGACCCAAACAAAAGGTCACACCCACTTTTAATTTGATTAACATGAAACTGCGTGCAGCTTTGAGGAAAAGTGTCTGGATTAAATTAACAATGTTCCCTGGATCTGTCAGCAATTTTTCATCCGTACTCTCTATACACTACACAGCTTGTCCCGCTGAAAATGGGAAGAGAAGCTCTCTCAGCAGTATGGAATGTACCATTTCAGAGCACTGAGATTAAACAATAAAAAAAAAAATCCTTTTATTAAAGTTGGATTCTGTGCAGCTGTCTGTAAAAAGTACATACGTTCTTTAAATAATTATACATTGTTATTTATTATAAGACAGATACGATACATTCTCCAAAAAGTAATGGAATGACCAAATGTTAGTGATTTCCTCCAGTCAGGCAAGGGTGTGGGCCAAGATAATGTGGGAAATTCTCATTGCCCAGATTCGTCTTGGCTTTATTTCCCCATGCTCCCAAGTGTAATAGTTTTTGACTGTGCAGTACTGTGTGTGCATGTGTGTGCTTGTGTGTGTGTGTGAGTGTGTGTGTGTGTGTGTGTGAGTGGTATTTTCAGGCAGAGAGAGGAGTGTAGGTGGTGTGAGTCATATCTAATGTCTTCAGAGACATTTGCTATAGGAACACAGAGAACACATTATGTGCACGCCTGGCAGAAGTGGCTGCAAGGCACGGAAAGTCTGTGAAATGTCAAACACCCAGAAAAAGATGCACAGACACCGACTGTTTGGTGGCATTTCAAGTGGTAGAGGATTGGTGAGGTGAATTGCTTGGCTCTGTTTTGTCAGGAAGATGTGAGCTCAGCAAAATAACAAGAAAAGAGGACAAAAAAACGATTTGGAGACGAACTGTCTCTTCGCTGTGCCTACACACAAATGCAGAGCTGTATGTTTTAAGATGGCTGCAAAAGATGAGACAGTTATTAGAGCTCCTCCGATGCCATTTAATGGATATCTGAGTCACGGCTAATGAGTTGTGAATAGTGCACTGCCCAGTCTTACTTGCTCTTGAAGTAACATAATTTGACAGGTGAGATAAAAGCACGATTACCTCAAAGCCTAATCAGAGGAAAGCAGAGCCTGCTCAAACGTTCAGCGCTGCAGGAAAAGCAAAGTGGCAGCACAGAGATTGGCACAGCTTAAGGTGACATAAATGGATTCATAGTAACAAATAGATAAGATTTATTGATTGCTGGTAGGTTCCAGACTTCATTTGGTCACCTGCCACTGGCCCGGGGTTGTCCTCTTGACGCCAGAGTCGGTTATTGATGACAAGACTGGGCGAAACTGTTTATTGCAGGACATTCTTGTATTCAACTAGCATTTGATGTTGTTGCATCCTAATAAATGCAGCACTGGTTTTCCCCACATTCTTTGAATCTGTCTGACAAACCTTTTCCTCAACAGTTCATTTGGCTAGCCTCGGTGCAGCATGTCTAAGAGTCTTTACAAGCTTAACGTGTAAGAATTTCTGTTACTTGTCAGATTTCTGTCCTTTAGCCTTTGCAAGGGCACATTGTTGTCATGAAAATGTCGGAGGTCAGCTGTCTCCAGTCAACCCACAGTTGGAACATGTTTTGAATTATGCAGGGGAAAAAAACAAAACCAAACAGAAGTTCCAGACTACAACTGCCTTTTTCCAATGAAACTTCCTTCTTTGGATGCACTGAAGTATCCTTGGATCGCTTGAATTTAAGCTTGTACTTAAAAACTTAATTGTTAGTTTTGCCAGGTGCTGTTTGGATGAAGGAACACCGCTGAATAATTAAATAACTGTTATTTCAATTTAAAATCTTATTCACAGTTGGGCGCCGGGGCTCCGAAAAGGACCGTGTCATGAGTTTAGCGGATTCTCACCTCTAACCTAAATATAAATCCTGAAGGAAATTGGTTTTCTCAGTTCCAATCAAACAAAGCCACAACAGAGCTCCTGAGCACTAATTTGGGTTCAGAGAAAAACAGAAAGACACCAATTCCAATTAAACTTGAACATTAAAGATTAGAAACCAGACATGATGCAAATCGCAAAGTAAACTCTGAGGAGAAATGAAAGGCTTTGATTGAAATTCTGGTGCTTCTTATTTAATGAAGATGGAGCCTGAAGCTAAAAGAATTACACAGACTTTAGTGTTCTGTATCTTTACTTTTGCTTTGTAAAATAATGATTAGAGTCCTTTTATGGTAGATTTGAGTTAAATGGTGTCAGTAGGAGTTCATTTCAATCCATGCACTGCTCAGGAAAAAAACAATTCCAACTCAAACATTTTTATCAGTCAGTCATATGAAATCAACTAAAAACACTCTTCAATGATTTTCCATGATGCTAAAACTTCTTTTACTTAGCAACTATTTATAAATAAGAAATATAATTGCTCCTGGCACCAGTGTACTTTAGAATGTGACCTTTAAAAATCAAGAGCAATCTTAGTCATTGACGTTTAGCTCTCTTTGAAATGTTCTGGAGGCTAAGACCAATTGAAATTTATCCCTAATGACTGTTAGTGCAGACATGTTGACACTCGTGGTACAAAATAAAAATCATTTCTGTGGTTTTAAACATCTGCCTGTCTAAAGCTTAAATTTACGCTGCTTGCTTGTACTAGAATTTATGTTAAGCTGCAAAGTTTTATATAAATCTAGACCTGAAAATAGCTCTTTCCAACAATAGTTAGCATATTTATGGCCTTGTTGCCATGCTGTACAATGGGGAAGGCAAGCTGCTTAAAATGTGTGGGGTCTGTGTTTTGCAAATAAATAAGGATATAAAATGTGACACTGTTTTTCTGTAAGCAGTGTGGCTGTAAACTTTGCCACATGTTTAATTAACAAGGAGAATAAAAGTCAGATCTCTAAGAAGCTGTGGGGCCATTGGAGGCAATTTGAGTTTAGGATCCACATTTCGGTTGACTGGAATGTGAAATTCTGTGTTGCCCTGAACGCGCTCTCCCCGGAGACTGGCTGTGCACAGAACTCAGATCCCAGCTCATGCTCACAGTAGTGGTTTATCAAACAAAACATCTAAAACATGACCAGTGGCATAAAACAAGGGCACATTGTAACCGGATGCAGAGTTGTTGGAAAAGTCTCATCGGCACATTAGGAGATCATCACAATTTTTTATCAGAATGAATGCACACCATTAAAATCATGATTCAGCTTAATGCTATACATTATCGCGATCAATTCTAAGGATATACTGTATCTTGTATGTGCGGCATGAGTCTCGAGGTATAATGCATGATGTGTATACAGCATTGATGCTGTTTGGTCCAGAGCAGGGTGCAGGTGTCAGCTGTCAGATGCACCGCTGCAGGATTATGGGTTAGACTGTAACCCTCTCCTCTCCTGTAATAACATCCACAGAAGCCTGGCCACCTGCCGCCACATCCCAGAAGGGCCCGTTGCTTCTGAGTCTGGGAAGCAGGAAGCTTTAAACCAGCTTCCAGCCACACTAAACCCTGCTCTTCAGCACAGTTACAACCAGTACTTAAATGAGCCAGACAACAAAGTCCTGTCACCCTGACATCATTAAAAGCATGTTGCCACCATCTGATTCAGCCTTAACCCCTTCATGAGCTTTTTCATTTCAGCATGTAGACACTTTTTTTTTTTCCTTCCCCCATTTCCAGCCCGTCACGTCGATGTTCTGCAACTGTTGGAGGTGTCTGAGAACATGGAAGGGGTGTCCTTGGAGGCTGGTTTCTGCACCAGCCGGACAGGAATGGAGGGGACGGACCTGGCCTACAAGATAGACAAAAAGGTCCAGCTCAGCGTTCCCACAAAACAGCTCTTCCCAGGTAATACAGTCACTGTTATTATCTAGTCTTATGAGTATGAGCCTATTTTCACTTCCAACGTATCCACAGATGAAGTGCGTTGTAGGCGACCCTGCAGCATCAGTTGTTGGTGCTGAAATAGTTTGTGACGTGTTTCTAAGAGATCATTCCTACATCAGCTGAATTTCACAGTTCTCACACATGTGTCAGGAATATATCTGATGTTTATTTCAAGGCCTCTCAGTCAGGAGTGATGCTGGAGGGATACATACAGCAACAGATCGCCACATTTCACTATTTGATGGAGTGGAAGTGAGAAGATTTAAAGAAGACACCCAACAGACATGTCACTTTCAGAACTAGGAATCCAGGACAACAGTTTGATGCAGGAATAAAATATGTGTGGAGTTCCAGAAATAATGACAAGAACGTGTCACTTTTGTGAAGGTTCTTCTTTCAGTTAGATGTCTGGTTTTGAACTCCCTGTGCTCCCTGTGCGTGATCTCTGCATTCACAAGCAGTTTTTTCATCATTACCATCATTACTCACCAGCTCCAGGTGGTCCCTGAGTAATATTGCTCCCTTTTCTGCTGTGATCTGTCTTGAAGGACTTAACAGGCCCTCTCCTCTTCTCCATAGATTCCAGATTTCCCAAAGATTTCTCGGTGATGGCTACTGTCCGAGCTAAAAAGGGCTCCCAGTTCTTTCTCCTCTCAGTCTACCATGAACTGGGGGTGCAGCAGCTGGGGCTAGAGGTGGGCCAATCACCTGTCTTCCTATACGAGGACCAGCATGGACAGCCCACACCAGACATGCACCCCATCTTCAACACAGTCAACTTGGCTGATGGAAAGTGAGTACACTGATATGCCTTGAAATGGTAGAAGGTTCTTTCACTCACAGTTCTTGACTTCAAGATTCAAATACTCTCACCGTGTTCTTTTAGGTGGCACAGGATAGCTTACAGTGTGCAGGGCAAGTCTGTGACCCTCTACTTGGACTGTCAGAAGATAGAGACCCAGAGTCTGCAGCGAGGGAAAGACGCTGTGGTTAGCACAGACGGAGTGACCGTGTTTGGGACTCGACTACTGGATAAAGCTGTGTTTGAGGTAGGATGTCAGCAGTGCCTCAGAGGTTTGATTACGACAATCAAGCATTAACATTTGCTCTGTGTTTTTTGAATTGCGTGGAGTCAAAGTGTTGAGATATGCTGGTTGAACTGTGGCCTATTAATTGTATATTAATCTTGAATAGTTGAAAACTGCCTCTAACTATTGCAAAGTGTGGAGATTGCATACATTCTTTTGATTTTTGGATTTCTCAGCAGCATGCTTATTGTATGAAGTGTCCCTCCATTGCATCATGGTTTTGTACATTTCTCCTTTTCTTTCCAGTGTTGTACTGCATTTTTGTGTCTACAAAAGGGAGTCATTTAGAAAAAAAAATCAAATGCAGCACCGCCTCTGTAGTCAAGCCTGTACTTCTATAACCTATCACCATCACCAACAAAATTTATTGTGTGCTACATTCTGTAGTACAGATTCTGACATATAGAATCTTTGCAGATAGAAGGTTCGAGGAGAACTGCAGTGTTTTATACCAGGATGATTTAACATTATGTACACTGAAATACACTTCAGCACTCTGTGTTCCTCATAGTTGTCCAAAGAAAGAAGTCTGAAACAGGAATGTTTTCTTAAACCTAAAGAGGGAGTGTAGTTTTCTCCTCCCTAATGTCCTGATAGTCAGAGGCCCAGCAGAAATCTGAGAGCACCTACATTTATGTGTCATCAGTAACTGTTTCCTTACCTTGTCCACTTGTTTCCTCTGTCCTAGCCTCGGACGCCACTCCCCTGAGCGGCATGTTACTCTTCTACTGTTCTCCACTGCTCTTCCAATTGCTCTATTTCCCACTTGAGTTGAAGAAATGTGTGTCCTTGTGGGGCCTATAAATCCCCATTTCCACGAAACTTCTTCTTCATTCCCCTTCAAACCCTGGCCTCAATCCAAAAACATTCATATGTTCTAATTTCTTGTCCTCAGTGTCGACCTACTTTGATGATGCAGTATTAGAAGTGATGAGTGATGCCTTTCAGAGAATAACTTGATCATTCCAAGACCTTCAGTCTGTAAATGATTTTTTTTTTATACAAACTGTGGTATAGACTATGTCAAATTGACTTTTGTTTTATCAGTAAGTCTTCACTGTTTATCTTGTAAATACACTAAGTTTGCTTATAACCTGTGGGCAAATGCAAAATGGTACCAGCAGAGGAGAGATTCAGCCAGCTGACCTCTGGGCCTCTGTTCCCAGGCCCTGGTTCTAGGGGAGGAAGTCAAGGTTTTGGCCCAGTGCTCCCAGTATGAGAGCACGGCGTGGGAGCAGGGGCCTGTGGTCAGTGACTAATGTCTCTATTGCTTCCAGATTGTTGTTTGGCTGCGGAAGTTTGATTTTCAAAGTCAGGTCAGCTCAGCTTTGCAGTAAAGCTTCAAACTCCCTACACGTGCGACTTGTGCTCCTTGTGTGCACCATGTTTATCCTTCCAACAAACGAACCACGAAGACCATCCCATCATTTACTTGTCGGGATACACAGGTTGCTTCAGTCTTGATTAACGCTGGAAATGCTTTCTGGCTCACGCTAACAGGCATGTCGGAACCATGACACTCATCATCACAAACACAAACAATTTACCACACACTTGTGAGAAGCACATTAATTCAGTCCCGGCCTGTTTAAACTTTACTCTGTTGAGTCTGGCCCTGATCAGGGTTTAACATCTAATGCAAGTAAGGCAAATGTGGAGCACCAAAAATTCTCTTTGCTTACAGTGAGCACTCTCCTCGCCTCCTCCACACAAAAATCATGACTCATCTATGAGTGCAATACTTCATGTTTGGTCTCCTTAGTTGTGATTTGAAACAACTGAACTATGCTGACATCAGAAACACTACTGCGCTATTGCTGACATTAGCTATTAATCTTTCGTGAATTCTTCTGATGCCTTTTTCTTTGTGTGCCTTCCGACATGATTGTGAACGCTACTTTACTCTTTATTTCTGCTAAATGTTCCTTCAAGGGAGAGAAAACATTGAAACTAATGTGGGAAAATGTTGCTTTTGATCCTGTGCAAGATTATATCGCATTGCATTAACTCTGGGTCGCATTTCTTTCTGCTCTTTCTTACCATATGATGGTGTCCTTTGCCTGACCCAGACTTTTGGCCAAAGGAGGCGGGAAAATGATCTTTTTTCTGTTAGAGCGTTCCTTTTCTCCAGCTTACAGTACTTTTTATGGTGATCCAAATGAGGCACACCAGATCATCCTGTTTTAAAACTCATACAGTGTTGTTCACAAATTACAATTTGGGTCTGCATTTAACCTTTCCCTTTGGGGGGGGTGTGGGCCACCAGCTTGCAATGGCTGGAAACCAAATCTAGATTTGAGGTCAGTGCATTGGTCATGATATTAAGTGGAAATGACCCAAGGAAATCCCATGCAATAACTGGGAAAATTATGCAAACTCTACAGAGAAAAAAACTCAAACTGCGCTTTGAACCTGGAACCTCTTGCTGTAGAACAGCTGTGCCTGAGTTGTTCCTCAAGCAATTTACTGTGCAGTTATTTTTAAGAGAAAACCATTGAAAATAATACATGAAAAATATCTCTAGGTATTTGTCACATTATTACACCTTATGGGATGTAATGACTACAATAGCTCGAAAGCGTCAAACGATTTTAGTCAAAAGTAGCACTATCTCAATGCTACTAGAGATTTTCAAGAATGATTTTGAATGGGAGGCCATTCAAGCTAAGTATTTCTAGATCGTTAACAATCACTTGTGGTGCTTTTATTTTGTAAAGTAATGTTAAGTATTCATTAGTTTTCCACTGTGCTTGTTCTGTGGCTGCTGTCTACTTGGTTTCTTTATGCAGAGTTTTTCTTCTTTTTGCTTATTTATCAGGGAGATATTCAGCAATTACTGATCCTGGAGGACCCTCAGGCTGCTGCCAGATACTGCGTAGATTACATACCAAACTGCGACTATGCTTTGCCCTACAGCATTCAAGCCAAGCGTGAGGTTAGTACAGCCTCCACAAGGAGGTGAGGATTTGAAGAAAAGAACGGTTTTGTTGATGCCTTATGCTCTACTGCCTTTCACCTTTCGTATTTCCCTTTCCACGGTTTGATAAAGGGTGCAAGTGCAAACACGTCGATCTTTGTGGGGTTGTTGTTTTTTTTTTCAAAAACTTTCAAGCAGATTTGCCAGAAACTTTTGAAATTTGAAGAAAAATATTTGCACATGTGTGTAAGCACACGTCTTGTCTGAGGAACACATTTTCAGTTCAGTTCAGTTTTATTCTTTTTTTCCTTTCATTTTTTCTTTTTAAAGGATCATTTACACAATAACTCATGTGAGTGCACATATGCAGCCACTGATGATGGGCCGGAGATGATTCACCGATGATGTTATGAGGCGATTTTGACTGTCATCCAGCTGGACTTTGCAGAACTACAGCTGAGGAAATGAGCTCTAAAGCCAGAACATGTCAACATCTGTCAGCCCATTGACCTACTTCCCATCATTCCCCTTTATATGCTAATCTTGTTTACAAATGGAGCTTATTCGTGCCTGGTATCTTTAAGGACTTGAGCCTTTACACCCAAATTGCATTTGTATGAGTGATATGCAGTGATATTGGAGGAGGACGGAGGACACAGCTAATATTTGCTCACTCGCAGGAGCACACTAAAAATTTGCATCTCTGCAGAATCATAGACAGGAGGACCTGACCAAATGAGTATTCTGTGTGACCTGAATGAAAAATACATTTTAATCCCCTCACATCTCGTGTTTGCTGACTGAAAAGTACAACAGCTAATTTGCCTTTTACAGATATCAATTGACTTTGGTTGTTCAAGGGTATTTCTATCTTTTTATCTTTAGCATGAATATTTGTTTTTGTTGCCTTCACCTTGAATTCCTTTTTCATAAAAGAACTCCCAACTATCGTCTGCTGACTTGCAAAGAGACCAGCCTGGGGAGCAAAAAGACCACTCCAAGGAGGACAGAAAAGGCAAAAAGAACAAAAAGAAGAGAGACAGAGGTTCTAAAGGAAAAGGCAAAGGCAAACGAAAGGGCAAGGGCAGGAAGGGATCAAGGAAGAAGAAACATGAAGAAGAGAGTCTTCAGGAGGAAGGCTTCCTAAGTGTGTCCACAACAGAGCCCGGGTATGGACTTTTTCAGCCCACAGAGGCGCCTCACATTAAGAAAACCCTGGAAACAACGATCCCCTCCGAAATCTTCGACCAAACCCTCATGGAGATGCCTACACTCACACCCGACTCTACAACTGAAGCCCCCACTGTGGTGTCCAGTCCATTACCCGAAACAAAGGTTTCCGAGGAGGTAGTTACCCGTAGAGACCGCAACCCATCCCTGCTGTTTACACCTCTAACGAGTCACGTCTCCTAACCATAGAGGTCACCTCTTTTCTATCACCACAACTAACCAGCACCGTTTTCACTTTCATTTCCCTCAAGAAACCCTTGAGAATGCATCTCACATTAGCTCTTTTTTCATTGTCACTGTGCTACTTGATTGTGTGTGTTTTGTGTAGAACATGCATGAGTGTGTCTAGCATAAGCATGGTATGCACGTGACCTGCAGTACCTTTCAGGTCATGAGCTTGTTGTGCAGTAAAGGTAAAGAAAATGACCTGATATTTAAATGAATGAATATGCTGCAACCGTATCATCGATTTTCTTCACTATTTCCTGATTAATAAAGTAAATTAATTATTCATGGACATTACTCCTCATAGATTCTGCCGTGCCGCCACAAGAATATGATGTCTTCCATCAACTAATTACCCGCCAACGTTGTCATTAACATGCACATCTGTCGTATACTGGAGACATAAAACTCATTCTCATGAAATTCACCATTTTTGCTGAATTTATTGTGTAGAAAATGTGTCTTTACTTGGACGCACTGAAAGCTTTGGCTCATTTAAGTGTTTGCTGGTCAACAGGAAAACAAGTCATTGACACAGTCAGCTGTTGAGGAGTACGATGACCTTTATGGAGAAATCTACGACGATGTTTCACTTTCCACTGTAACAGTGGGGCCTAATGTTACTGACTATGAGGTAGGTTAAATGCAAATTAAAGGCATATCTTCACCTCAGTACAGTGGCCCATTTTAGTATTCACTACGCCTGTCACATATTAGGCTTTTTGTTCCCAAGCAGATTGAATATGAAGATGCCACGAATGTCACAGATTATGAAGAGTATGAAATAGACGAGGACAACTTTGACTCTGCAAGGCGAGAAAGGCCAGAAACGTGGAAAAGAGAGGTATATCACCAAGTGAACTCAGTGCAATGCCTGTGCCAAGTGATGTCTATAAAAACCCAAATACATTCATTTGTTTCTGCTCCCCAGAGGAGCCTCGTGGGGGAGAAAGGCCAGAAGGGAGAGCCAGCTATTGCTGAACCGGTGAGCTGCTAAAGCTGCAATGTCTAGTATATAATGATGAGAGTGAGTTCACTGAAGAAGCTACATTTAGCTGTTTTCCCTTTCCTTTAAGGGTGCATATATGCCGGGACCCGCTGGTCCGCCAGGTCCGCAGGTAGGCTTATTCACTGCTTAAAACCTTTCACAGAATGAGTAATGGCGTCTGCGTAATTGTACAGGATGTGGTGTAAAATGTGGAAATCATCCAGACGGGGTGAAATGCTTTGGATTCTTGCCGTTAAGATGTAACAGTGTGTGGTTTTATGGAAAATAAATGAGCAAATGAAAAAAATAAGCAGAGTTTACAGCTGAACATCAAATACCCAACATCAGAATGGAAGTTAGTACTCTGAGAGATCTTTGCACAAATTTAAAGAAAACCAAACATTTAGTATAAATATTGAAATATATCCAAATGGACTAATAATCATCAAGAGTTTTTAAGCATAAAAAGAGTTTTGCTAAGTGATATGATTATTTCATTCACAGGGGCTTGACGGCCCAGCTGGACCAACTGGTCCTCCAGGACCAAGGGGAGATTATGGCGAATTGGTGAGTAAAGCCAGGACCTGGAACCATTAGGTTAATTTGACCCAAATTTACCTCATTCACACTGAAACCTGTCCAAGGGATTATAATGCACTGGTTCAGTTCTGAAGGGACTGATGCTGACTCATCCATATTTGACCTGGTTTTCTCATGGCCCCTGTGTATGTGTGTGTGTCTGTGTGAGTGATTAGTATAAATGGTGTGTATACATGTTTTGTCAGAGAGAAGCATTGCATGCGCACACACACACACACACACACACACACACACACACACACACACACACACACACACACACACACAAATATTAATGAGATCCATCCCTTTGCTATGACTACAATCACTCTGATATGATTGATAACCATTTAACGCCATCAATATCACATTAAAAACTTTTGTTATTGTTCAGAGTCTAAAATCCCATTTTATTTTCTTGAAATGTAATCTAAAATGACTCAGTAAAAGGAATCACGGGTTCTGAGGTAATGAACCCATTCAGTCACTCACATTAGCCTTTTCAATATTTGTTTACCTCAACAGTAATCTGATAATACAAATCACTCAGTATAGAATTATTCCATTTTTCAAAAGCATATGTGCACCATCTATGATACTGTGTGCCAAAGAGATTCCCTACATTGATTTTACAGCAATTTAAGAGTTGTTTTCCTCTGTTTACATGCTCCCTCTGTCCTCATCACACTCCAATGAATGTACATGCACACATGAGTGTACACACAGCCACAGATACAGGGTGAATAATCATAATTCTTTCCGCCCGTCTGTGTTGTCAGGGTCCTCCAGGACGCCCAGGTCTTCCTGGGGCTGATGGGATTCGAGGTTCTCCAGGAACCATGTTGATGCTACCAGTAAGTTTTTTTCCTGGTGCAGTACTGGTTTGACCACAGGGTGGCGCTGTATAATTCCTTTCTTTTATTCGTTTCAGTTCCATTTTGCAGGGAATTCCCAGAAGGGACCTCTGGCGTCTCCACAGGAAGCACAGGCACGGGCCATCCTGCAACAGACCCAGGTACACAGGTCCTTTAGATCTCTAAACTCCATTATTTGCCAACACCTGGGACATTTTATGCTGAGTTACGCCAGCTTCTGGCTTCGTGTTTAGTGTCCATAAACAATCAAAAAACCTCAGATATTTTTGCCTTTCAGATGTCAATGAAGGGGCCTCCAGGTCCATTTGGTCTAGCAGGGCGACCAGGCCCCCAGGTACAGCACACCTGCCGCCTGCTTAATATGTTCTTACTGAGAATATACTGTCTGATTTGGCCTGATCTTTTAAATTTGGTCGATTTCTGTAAAAATTTGAATGAATTCTAATAGAATTCAAATATTCAAATATCAAGCCATGTTTGATGAATTCTGTCAATAATGCAGGGTGGTCCAGGCTCCACAGGTCTCAAGGGAAACAGAGGAGAGAGTGGCCCTCCTGTAAGAACAGATAGTTTTCCTTCCTGACTTGCATCTATCAAACCACATCATGCACTCAATCAATTTTTGTCTCACCCCTCACATGCTCGCATTCTTGTCTCGCTCAAAAGGGACTACGTGGGTTGCCAGGTCCTGTGGGACTTAAAGGAAAGCTGGGAAAAACAGTGAGTTTGTCTTGAGTATTGCAGGTTTTCACATTGACAACATCAGATTTACAAGCGTGTTGTGCTGTGTTACTCAGGGCCGTACAGGGATGGATGGTGGTCGTGGAATTCCAGGTGAACCAGGCTCAAAGGTAAACTTGCATCAGTGATAATTAACTGAGCTGCAACAAGACATTCTGCATCTACTGTATTTGGAACTGTTACTTAGGTCCTGGCATCACAGGGTGTCAGATCGTACAACTGACCTGCTGGAAAATCTTGTAAGGCAAAAACAAAAATGTAGACACAACCTTTATGTATTCACCCTGCATAGAAGTATTGACGAGGCAACTGAATACCTAACAGCTGCAGGGAGAGCTTACTACTTCAGGCTCCCTTGATGCCATGTCTGACAGAACTGCAGAATCTTTATCAGTCAAAACAGCGTTTTAGCAGAACTACAGCTAATCTCAAAGCTCCTTTTCCACCGTTATACAGAGCAGATGGGAGGCTTTACCACGGGAGAACTCCCAGTACAGTTCAGCTTCCTTTTACACGCTGGTCTGTGTGTGTGTGTGTGTATCTGTGAGGTGGTGCATGTGTTTTAGGCTTTAAGGCTCTTGCTTGTCTATTTCCTTTCAGGGTGATAGGGGTTTTGATGGCCTGCCAGGTCTCCCAGGAAACAAGGGACACAGGGTGAGATGGATTTGATAACTTATCACTGTCACATCTAAAAGGGCCTCTTGGGAGGCTTCGCAAGGCAGATGTTTATTAGCATATTACGGTCTCGATAATTGTTGGGATTTCTGTGATGACAGTTTAAACTAAAAAGCATCTGCTCGATGGCGCTCTGTGCTAAACAGAGCTGTCCTGACTCGAGGGTGATTTTTTTTTTATTATCTTGCAGGGGGACAGAGGAAAGCCTGGTTTCCATGGGCCTGTTGGACAGCCAGGAGAAAAGGTGACTATGGGGTGTTAAAGATTACTACTGGGCTGGTTATTCATTTTCAAGGAGTTGACCACAAAATCAATTCTAGAAATTGTTGAAATAGGGAGGCATCATAAATATTAAAAATAGATGCTTTTAATATTTTGTAATTGTGGGTTACATTTCTTTGGCACATATTATTCATTGCCAAAGCTGGCGTAATATTCTAAATTCTTTTAGGCAGGTGGATAAAATTGAGTTTTTCCCGTCAACAGCTGAATTCCTCTCTGCTATAATATAAATCTATCAGTTCTTCAGATCACTTGAAAGAGTTGGTGACAACATTTTTGTCATTTTAGGGATCTGATGGACCTGTTGGGCCAAGAGGGCAACCAGGGGAACCTGTGAGTATCCACACTATGTTTTTTACAAATTCTGAGGGATTTAATGATTTTAAGCTTTAAAAAATTAAATAATTCAATACACAATGTAGGTTTGAAACACTGAAAAATACAACATCTGAACTGGTGACAGGTAAAACATTTGATTGACAAAGTGTACACAAGACACTGTGTGTCTTGCCGGTGAAGACCGTTTGATGGAATATAGTTTGCTCTTCATCTTTCTTGCAGTAGGTCCCACTGCTGCTCAGTGCAGCTCTGTACCTCCAAATGGATCACCCAGTGTAGCAAGAAATGAAGCGTCATAAGACATGTTATGAAAGGAGTGTTAAAATACGGAAGGAAGGGAGCTGGTTATCTCAGTTTGAGAAGGAGCCATTGGAACAGAGAGGTGGAGAGAGACAACTGCGACAGAGAAATGTGGATGTGCAAAAAGTGATAAAAGAGATGGAGAGCAGAGAGAGAGCAAGAGTCAGAGAGGAAAGAGATAAAATCCAGGATGGAATGATTATATTTCCATATCAATCACTTCCCAGGAGATCACAGATGTGACTGTGGAACAGGTGGCTTGGCCAGCCTACAAAGAGGGATGCTGATAAAAACAGCTACATGCCCGCAGAACACAGAGCAGTGCAGTTTGTGTGGTGATGATGATGACGAAGATGATCACCTTCATCATCATGAATGCATTGATTATTGTTCCCAGTCATCCAAGTTGCAGAGAACTCTTGGCTTAAGAAAATTCAGCTGGGCACTTTTAGTCCAGCTGAATTTTCTTAGGCCAACAGTTCATAATAAATGTCACTCTTGACCCTGCTGTGTTTTGTCTTTAGGGTGCTCGGGGTCTTGTTGGGCCAAGGGGGCCACCTGGTCCACCAGGTCAACCAGTATGTCATCTTAACCTAAATTATATTTATTTGCCTTCATAGAATCGTGACCATGAAGATAAAAGATAATCAAACATTTGCTTTTTTCTTTTACTATTTGTCTAATTTTAATATTATTTACTGACATTTTGTATGTGTGAACTCTGTCAGGGTATTATTGGAACTGATGGACCACAGGGGTCAAAGGGCAACCAGGTCTGTATGGTTACCATCATTTAATGCCTATAACATATTTGTTTACCACTGATATGATCATATCTGAAAATGTTATGGTAAAACTTGTGTTTGTGTGTTTGTGTGTGTGTGTGTGTGTGTGTGTGTGTGTGTGTGTGTGTGTGTGTGTGTGTGTGTGTGTGTCTTTGTTGTTCAGGGTCCGGTTGGAGAAATTGGGCCACCAGGTCAACAGGGAAATCCAGGAGTTGAGGTACCATAGCAACACAACATCACTTGCCAGTTTATATAAAACAGAAAAGCCTCTACTTTGAGCTGCAAACGTACAGCTGCCATCTCACGTTTTTCAGCATTTATCATACAGTTAAATAATTTTCTTTTGAGTAGGACACTGAAAACTCTTTCATCATTTAAATGCATGCCAAGCACATTTTTTGTAGATTTACCAACCATCAACCAAATTTGATTTTATAATGGTGTCAGATTTTTTTCAATGCATGTTAGAAAGCTCATGCAAGGTCATGCACACACACTATTGATAATGGTTACATAGACAGAATTGCAACTTCAAGTATGCTCAAGTCTTGTGACACTTAAACTGATTGGCGCTTCTTGTCCAGGGGTTGCCGGGTTCTCAGGGTCCCATTGGATTACCAGGAGAGAAGGTAGGCACTGTGTTACTCACTTAATCTTACAATAAAAGTTTTGACCTCAGGACCCCTGTCATCATGTACCCAGAGTCAGTCTGAACTGGAGAAATGTTGGGCTGCCATTTAGATAGAACAGGCTCAGACAGGAAATCAATATAAAAAGGGAACCCACAGACATAGCACCCGGCAGAGGTGGTTTTGTACAGTGTACACCATGAAACTAGACCTAATATCAGTTTGGTAAATTGGAAAATGTGGTGTCTGGACAATCCCAACATTTGAACCACTCTGTCTGTCCTGTATAGGGGTCACAGGGGAAGCAAGGCATGCTGGGACTACCAGGGATTGATGGCCCTCCGGTAAGTGCTGCCACAGAAACACTTACAGTAAATGCACGCATGCACATATTTAAAGGAAAAAGTGAATTGCTTCTCCTCAAGCAATATCTATTTGCATGAAAAGAGTATGCACAAATATTTGAAACATTGTTTTACTAAATGGACAAATAAACTTGCATTAAATTTGTGTAAATTTAATGCAAGAGGTAGGTATGCATCCACATGGAGGAAATATCTTTAAAGCAAACCCTTTATTAACAATGTGCTAAAGCAGTTAACTAAACTTATGCTTTCATTTATCAGGGTCACCCAGGAAGAGAGGGCCCCTCAGGAGAAAAAGGATTGCAAGTGCGTAGACCTCATTCAGTACGATGCTGTGTGCTGGCTATTGTAATCTATTGTGATTGTGCAGTATTTGTTTTGGCTCATTTTAAAATACAATAATGCCCACATTCTGAATTAAAGTTGCTGGGTTTTTTTTAAACAAGCAACAAGACAATTATCTCATTAGAATCAGGACTTGAATAGAAGAAGGTGGTGGCCAATTACAATACTTACTCATATCTAGCCAGACAAGTGTAATTTTGCTGGATGATGTTTACTAATGATGCGAGATGCTGCTGTTCTCTACTTCACTGTAGGGTTTACCAGGACCTCAGGGGCCCGTGGGCTACCCAGGGATCCGTGGAGTCAAGGTGAGACATAAAAGCATCATGGTCTGTGTATAAAGTTCATATTTCTTGTTTCATTTCGCATGTATTGTATGTGTAGCTATGATGGACAAGGTGTTTAAGTGAGGGCTGAGAGGTGACAGATGGGGGAAATGCACCTCAGTTCTCAAGGGGAATGCCTAACTACAGGGTGAGCAGTCAATGTTTGAAGGATGTGAGGAACAGAGGAGTGTCAGAGACAGATGATGAGAGATGAGTGAGCACGGACTCCATGGAGTCCATTTTGGCTGAAATTGAGGATAAACGATAAGTTGTTAGGGAATGTCATTGTGCTCAGTGTTTGCTTTTTCATATTTGCACATCTGGCGGTTTTGTCACAACATCCCAGAGGCGAAGCCTGGGCATGCTGGCCAACCAGTAGTATAACAGAAATGTAAGGTCAATAATGGCTCTATAACAGAGAGATAAATTATTTCTTTTATGATGGGTGTTTCAGAAAATCAAGTGGAGCTGTCTGTCATTTTTGATTTAGAGAATTCTTGAGCAGCTTTTGAATTATGACTTGTGTTCAAATGATTTTTGTGCTTTGCCTCACTTCTCAGGGAACAGATGGAGTTAGGGGTCTAAAGGGTGGCAAAGGGGAGAAAGTAAGTGATTTAGTTCTGCTCTTGTCAAACGATGATGTATAACTGGAATGACACTTGACAAATTACAATGCTGTACTGCAATTTTTCATCTGATAGCTTTCATTACATGTTATCATTCCTCAATGTACCACAGGGAGAAGATGGTTTCCCTGGAGCCAAAGGTGACATGGGCATTAAGGGAGACCAGGTGAGCCAAGCCTCAGGACCATTTTCATTTAGATATTCAAAGATTGAAGATAAAACCTCCACTTGTCTTCTTACCCTTAATCTCCACTACAGGGTGATAATGGAACACCGGGTGCTCGTGGAGAGGACGGACCAGAAGGGCAGAAGGGTCAAAGTGGACCCTTGGGAGATACAGGACCTCCTGGGGTAGCTGGAGAAAAGGTAGGCTATAAAAGAGATATGTTTCTCAAACAGGCTCCTAATTAGCTTGTTTATACAACAGCCAGTATAATAGGTGCCGTATAACTGGTAGAATTATCTGTCAAACAAAACAACTTGACAATAGTGAATATTGGAATTGATTCTCATCAGCGCCAATACCCACTGAAACAGTTTACACCTTTTTTCATCACTTAATGGAACAATTTTATCCCAAAGACAGGCACCATTTTAACTCTGAATTGTCAGTGTTTCTGGTTGTTGTTCAAGCATTTTCCACTTAATGGCTCTCCAAGCCAAGAAGCAATAAACAGAGTTGTTCTGCAGCTAGTCCAGAACTCTAGAAAGACTATTCATTAAGATCTTATGTTCCTCTCAAGTCAGCCGAATCTCATATTCTGTGTGAATCAAGACTGTAATCAGTTGTTTGTCACAAAAATCCAATCATGCGCTTTTCTTCTCAATAGATTCTTGGTTTATTGACTCAGTCCTTCTTTATCTCTTCTCTTTTTCTCAGGGTAAACTTGGCGTTCCTGGATTGCCTGGATATACAGGAAGACAAGGTTCTAAGGTGATTTAGCACTGATAAGTTATTGTGTTCATTTAAAACGTCCTTGGGCTCTTTTATCAGAACCAGCAAAATGTGCGCTGCCATGCCGGTACTATTTCCTGTCTGATTAAAAATAAGAGATGATAAATGACTTAAAAAATGACTACTTTATTAATAGCCCATTAGTGACATTGATTAATTACGTGTTGATAAATGGTGTATTTAAAGCTGTGTTGGGCTCATGGATTAGATTTGTTATAATTTGATACAGCAGTTAATTATATGTTAATTAGACAATGGGGGTGATGAATGAATGGCTGATTGACCTCTGTGTGTCTGCAGGGATCACTTGGGTTCCTTGGTTCAGCCGGAGTCCCAGGAGAGAAAGGACGAAGGGTGAGGGCTGTGTTCACCTTCTGACTGCTTCAGAGTATCTCACCTTTCCCTTGCTGTCGCTGCACTGTGTAATTACATGTTTCCAATGCAGGGTCCAGCTGGCCCACAAGGAACTGTGGGCCAAAGAGGTCCTAATGTGAGTACAGCTAAATGAGTGATATTATACATATTTGTTTTTCATGTATAAAGCAGTAGTTGCACACATATGAGGCATAATAATGTTAGCACATTGCTACATCGCATCAGCAGACATTTGTCTTCCAACATAACAAATGATTATAAGACATACTGCTGTTTATTTTTGCACAGGGCGCACGTGGAGAAAGAGGAGCAAAGGGACCCACTGGAAAGCCTGGAGAAAAGGTAAACCTGAGATTGTCTGCAAACACACTGTGATATAACTGTAGACATATTTATGCAGACGTAGTTAGGCCCAGATAATCACACACCTGGCTGTCTCATTAAGTATAGATGAATGCATAATATTTGCTAGAATTAGCTTTTGCTATTGGGTTTTAAATGACAGGACATCTGTTGTTGTGAGTTGCTACAGTTTCAGAGCAGACTTTTATTTCATCCTTTTTAGATTACTCTTTTTCCATACAGATTCTGTCTTTTGTTTATTTATTAAGCTTGTATATGGTTGTTTCCCTGGTAGGGCTCTGCTGGACAGGATGGCCCTTCAGGATCCCCTGGCGATAGGGTAATCATTTTGACTAGTGGAACATGTATTATAATTAATCTTAATCTTAATGTTTGAGAGCCTTGATGACTTTTATTCTTATTTTCTAGGGTCCCCAAGGGCCACAGGGGAGGCATGGTGAACCAGGACCTAGAGGGCCTAATGTGAGCTTCCTAAAATGTGCTATCTAACTATTTTTCCTTCCAAATTGTTTGCTTACCCTTTGTACATGAGACATAAAAATATGTCCCTTTAGGGTCCACCTGGAAAAGATGGTTTACCAGGACATCCAGGCCAGAGGGGGGAACCAGTGAGTCACTTGTAATTTAACAAATATTAGAAATGTGCTGATGTTTAGGGAGCCTAAATGACTAATAACAGCAAAAGTCAAAATATCAAATCTCACTTTTGATTTTAATCCTTATTTGTCATTTTTCAAAGGGCTTTCAAGGCAAGAATGGTCCTCCTGGCCCCCCAGGCGTTGTTGGTCCACAAGTAAGATAATAGACCAATTATCAGTGGTTATTTTGTTTCAGGTAGTTTACAGGATGTGATAGCTGAAGTATGTTTTAAGTGTTTTTTGTGTTTTGTGTTTATTTGTGTTTTTGTTTTTTTTTTAGGGCAAATCTGGGGAGACAGGACCACCTGGAGACAGAGGTCATCCAGGTCCACCAGGACCTCCTGGTGAGAACGGTTTACCGGGAACTGCCGGTAAGGAGGGTGCCAAGGTGAGATTTTATTTTAATCAGACATTTAGGATCACAGTAACCTATTGACATTATTGCTTTTAGTGGCACTGCTTGTACTGTATATCTTATCCTCTGGGTCTTTACTGTCCTCTAGTTATTAATAAACTGAATAAATTATTTATGATGGTATAAAAGCCTTCTGTCTGCTATCTACTTGCCTTATTCTCTATCATCGTGTATGTGTGGCTTCCAGGGAGATCCAGGTCTGCCAGGTACCCCAGGGAAAAGTGGCCCTCCTGGACTTCAAGGATTTCGCGGCAGCAGGGGAAACCCTGGAGGAATGGTAATGCAAAATTCTATACACGTCTGCCCTTTCTTTTTCAATCAATTTCAGTTGTCCTGTAAATGTGCAGACACATGAGATATCTACACATAAACAGGTAAATTCATGAAACCCCATTAACTGATAGCAATTTTAATTATGTCTTTTCAGGGTCCTGCAGGTCTGAAGGGAGAAGAGGGCCTACCTGGCCCTGCTGGAACTGTGGTAAGATTTAACACGTTATATTGCTTCCCAGCCCCTGCTATCTCTTCAGCTTCCTGTTTCCATGGCGATGGATGATGACTACCATCTCATTAATCATGACCATTTCATGAAATCAACGAGTGAATCATCAGATCACCTCTCTATCTCCCCTCATTTCCAGGGTGCCACAGGAGAGAGGGGTCCTGCTGGGCCAGCCGGCAGCATTGGCGAGCCAGGACGGCCAGGAAGTGTGGGCCCTGCTGGGCCGATGGGGGAGAAAGGCGAACCAGTAAGATTTGGGGAAAATTGCTTATTTTGTTTCACAGACAGTACCTCTCTGGTCACATACTAAAGCACGGCTTTCCACCACTGGATAATAAAAAATATGTGCTCATGCTTTCAAGAGTGTCATTATCAGACGGATAGCAGAAGCAA
This sequence comes from Arothron firmamentum, assembly GCA_016586285.1. Taxonomy (NCBI): domain Eukaryota; kingdom Metazoa; phylum Chordata; class Actinopteri; order Tetraodontiformes; family Tetraodontidae; genus Arothron; species Arothron firmamentum. The sequence goes on along the minus strand of BJFM01003761.1, from coordinate 82,045 downwards.
ACTCGAGGAGAATAAAAATATGAAATACTCTGTTCTAATACACAAATACGACTTCCCACATATGAGCATTCACGAGACATTTATATTTTTCTCATTTGCAGGGAGAGAAGGGGCCTGTCGGTCCTGCCGGGCGTGATGGACAACCAGGACCGGCAGGACTGCCAGGGGCTGCAGGACCTCCTGGAGCACCAGGAGAGGATGGAGACAAGGTTTTCAACTGAGAATATGACCTATAGGGCTGATGTAAATGTGCTCACTGATTTTATTTGAACTTATTTGCTAAAACTTTGCTCTCTGTACAGGGAGAGACAGGTGGAACAGGTCAGAAAGGCAGCAAAGGAGACAAAGGGGAAAGTGTGAGTATGAAAAGTCTATTCATATCATCATAACCTTCACTGAACATCCTGTGGTGGTGTCAGCACATCGTTCAGTGAAGCCTCCTGTGCATTAAATTCCTCCCATCACCTTCAGGGACCTCCAGGACCTGTTGGAATTCTGGGACCTGTGGGCCAGCCAGGACTACCGGTATATTACAACAGATCAGAATGAAAAATATAAAATCCACCTATTGTAGAAGAAGTTGGTTTATAGTAATCCATTGTTTACATTGCTGACCTGTTAATATTGTAGGGCGCCGATGGTGAACCAGGTCCTCGGGGTCAACAGGGCATGATTGGAGCTAAAGGAGATGAAGGACAAAGAGGGTTCAAGGGTTTACCTGGCCCAGAAGGACTACAGGCAATCCACTCACCTTGATTTTGTATTTGTAGATGAGTTTCTTAGTGATGAGAAATGATGAGTGCTAGTCTTGTACTGTGTGTGAATTTTTAGGGAATGCCAGGACTCCCAGGGGAGAAAGGAGAGAGTGGCCATGTTGGCTCACTTGTGAGTATCATTCATCAGTCTCAGCACAAATTCTCATCTGAGGTTCAGTGCAATGACCCAGTGTCATTCTCTGTCCATTCCACCACTTTTCATTGACTTTTTGCAGTCAATGTACTAAGTACAGGTAATTCCCTAGAACTGTAATTATTCCTTTTGTTACCTAGATATAATAGATGCTAAATAGCGTTAGCTGTGTGAGTGACTCTCACGTATTGTTGTCTTAAGCAGAATTTAATGTGGAATAATATGACATCTTGCTCGTCATTGGCTGGGTGACTGACATGGGGTCTTCAGCTGATGGACTCTCTGCCTCTACTCTCTCTGTTCCAGCAGCAACACAGATTTCAGTCTTTAGAATTTTTTATAAATACTATGAGAATTAAATCGGATGCTACTGGATAGAAGAATAGATCAGAAATGAAAGATTAGTGGAAGCAATAGGTGGCAGCTTCTGTGCTTCTCTTATTTCAGAGAGTCTGAAAAGACAGGGCAGAACCTGATGTTTACTATTTGTTTGTGTGCGTCTGCACATCCAAGCCCTCAATCATACTCGAGACAGTTTGGAGTCATTATCTTCACTTTTTCTGATAATATGATATTTAAAATAAACACTATCTGCAAGAAAGGGTGAAGCCTGAATGCAAGAAAACCAAGATTGACAGAACAGAGGTAGTGGAATAGAAAGAAGAGGTGGGGCAGTGATTGTGAGCGGGAAGATGGTGTGACAGCAGCTAATCAGATTAGCTGAGCTTTGGTTGTCTAATGAGTATCCCCCTTTGTGACAGTCATCTCACTATGCTGTCAACCATGAACACACGCTTATAAGATTCTCTATAGCTTCTCTTTGCCGCAACCAGATTAAGGAGCATCAGAATGGAACCAAAACACAAGACAGGGAAGGAGGGAAGAGGGGAAAGCTGAAAACTCTGTGGGGAAGTTTCATTCATGTGTGAACATCGTGGATCACAGGATTCTTGCCTCTAATACATGGGTATCCCTCCATCAGAAAATGTGTTTCCGCCATTTCCACACAGTCTCCGCCTGGCCGACTGTCTGTCTTTCTGCCTCTGTGTCTTTGCAACAGAAGGCTCCCACCAAGACTTCAGAGTGATTCAGAGCAAAGCTCAACATCTACTCAATTCAGGCTGATGCCAAGCACAGTGAGGATTAATTGCTTGGCGCTGTCTTGAGCAGCACAGAAAAGTCAAATCCCATGCCATCCCGGTGGCTGAGTGAAGATGTTTTCAAGGGCTAGAAGTAGTTTTTAATTGATAAGAGCAAAAAAAGAGAGGCGCAGAGAGAATCGGAGCCTCTATCGTACTGAGGCTAATGACCCGTCTGGACATCTTCAGCGTGTGACTAAGATAATGACCCTAGATGTGGGGGCCATTACATAAGCAATCCACCGCGGCCAGGCTAGTTGAATTTAATTTGAGAAGCTGCAGGCAAGCCTCGGCTTGATTTTGCCAGTGTATCTTCTGATGCACTTTAACCTCTATTGTCTATTAAACACATTTCATTTCTCTAATTACAGGGGCCTCCAGGACAGCATGGCCCACGAGGTCCACAGGGGCCAGCTGGAAGTCAGGTAAGGTGTTTGATTTGTTAAGGTGTAAGATTTGTTAATCTGTATTTAATTTGCTTTATCACTGAATCTGGCAAGCATAATCATTGTAATGTATTGTATAATCAGCATTGCCAAATTATACAAAATCACAAAGACCCTCAGTAAATATTGTAGATATATTTGTAGTAACAGCTATACAGCTTTGATAAACAATATCTAAATATTCCCTCTGCATTTGTCATCAACAGAACACTACCTTCTCTTTGCACACTATGGATTATTAATAATTTCCAGGTTCCCTCTCTATATATTCTCTTCACTTGAAAATTTGTCACCACAAACCTTTTTAAATTTGAATTATTAAGTGGTATTAGGATACAATCTATGGAGAGAGAGTTACATTTACTGGTCTATAAATCATTAAAAAGTGTTAGACTACAATCCCCACGAGGCTGTTATATTTACTTCGAGTAACCGACTTCTTCCGACAGCCTCTCACACTGGTCAATTATTCAGCAGTCAGTTACCGCGGTGTGCATGAGCTGTGCCACGCAGAAATGAATAGAGGCTGGGCTTCATAAATGGACTGATCCTAGAATACTGCATGGAAAATTTGGTGGGGTGGTATGTGAGGATAGCATCTGACGGGAGAGGCTTTGTAGTTGCGTGTGGCTGCACTGAGATCCAGTGTTTGTGCACTCTACCGAGCACATGCTTTTACTGGGTTTTTCTCCAGACACCAAACACAATGCCCTGACACGCATGCATGCAAGAATACACATACGCATGCAGCAAATAGTGACCAAACTGACAAAGAGAAGAGAAACAATATCCATGTAGGAATTTTTTTCTGCGCTTTAGTAATTCTGCCCCAGTTTTAGCTTTCTGTAGGCAAAACTGCTGAAAGCAAGAATAGAAATATACATATTTCAAACACGTCCTTGTTTGGTGGCATTTAGATTCAAGCGGCTCCGTCTCTTTTTCTGCCACAGGGTCAACCTGGAATGCCTGGTGGAGTTGGCCAGCCTGGATCTGTTGGAGAGAAGGTTAATATTTCCCATCAGCAACTGCCCAGTGTGTGTGTGTGTTTGTGTGTATTTAGTTACTGAATATGCATCTTTGCTGTCAGGGTGACGATGGTGAAGTTGGAAACCCAGGGCCAGTGGGACAGCTTGGTGTTATTGTGAGTCAAACTGCCTCCATTTCCTCCTCCCAGCTTCTTCTTGTTCTTCTTTTCTTTATCTTTTCATTGCTTGTCAATTTATTTGCGCCACTGTTAGGGTGCTAAAGGGGATATCGGTGAGAAGGGTGACTCAGGCCTTCCTGGAACTGCTGGGCCCCCTGGACCTAGAGGAATACCAGGAGAAGATGGATCTAAAGGCATCATTGTGAGTCATTCACTGTTTTCTTGATAATGTCACACAGTTGATGGGTTTTAAATCATGTTTTTTCCTCAGGGTCCCAATGGATTTCCTGGAGATTCAGGGCCCCCAGGAGAACCTGGTGTTAATGTCAGTAATGTTATTACAAGTATTTTATCATTTACATGTTATTCATCAGTTTACCAAAGTTTAGTCATTTATTCATTCCTATAGGGTGTAGATGGTGGGCCAGGGCCAAAAGGGGATAACGGAGAACCTGGAAAACCAGTAAGAATCGCGATTCTTTTAAATATCTTCAGCTCTTCTTATCACTATTTTTTTAACTTTCTGTTTTCCAATGCAGGGACCTCCTGGAGCCTCTGGAGAGCCAGGTCCCACTGGATTTCCTGGACGCAGGGTGAGCTATTAGACACTTGTTTGGATAATTGATGCTTTTTTGCACTGTGATCATGAGCTGACCAGGCTTTTCTTTGTCAAACCCAGGGGCACATAGGTGCTGCAGGAAAAGAAGGGAAAGAAGGCATGAAGGGTGCAAAGGTAGGTAATATGACTGAACAATATCATCGTACATGTTGCCATCCACAAAAACCAGCTTCCTCTTGTTCACTAACATCTTATATCATATATTGCTCTCGTGTTCTGTAGGGGGAACAAGGGACACAGGGTCCACCAGGAAAGATAGGCCCAGTGGGACCCCAGGGGCAACCAGGGAGGTTGGGTCCAGATGGTCTTCGAGGTATCCCAGGTCCTGCGGTCAGTAGTCTACGTTTGACTTTATCAGTTCTACCACTGTGGTGTCGGGTGAATTCTAATTCAAGTGTTTGTTTTTTAAGGGTGAGCACGGCTTAAACGGACCACCAGGGCTAAGTGGTCCGCCAGGACCTATTGTAAGTTCTGTCAAATGAAGATGAGAAACATATGAGACGCTTTTGAGTTCTAATTCCCAATCAAGTCTGAAGGTGGTTTCAGTAATTTTAATTTTAATCAATAAATGGCCAACTAAACTCAGTGATTGAAGAAATACTGATCTTGAGTGAGTGAACTGGTACACTTTTAGACAGTATCTGTATTGATTTCAGAAGTGTACAGGAAGTGTTGGATTGTCAACCATCTTTTTTGTCGGTATCAGCCAGCTAATTTATTTGACTTTGTTTACAGGGACCGCCAGGCCTTCCTGGACTGAAAGGAGACCCTGGATACAAGGGAGAGAAAGTGAGCCTTCCACCTGTGGAAACGATCTCACGTTAGACAGCCAGAAACAAAGGGTGATGAACCTCTGAACCTGTCTCTGACTGCAGGGTCATGTTGGGATTATCGGGTTAGTCGGTCCGCCTGGAGAACTTGGAGAGAAGGGAGACAGAGGTCTGCCGGGGATCGAAGGAACACCAGGGACTAAAGGAGATGAGGTACAGCAATAGCTTTGCGACTTCTTGCAGTGCTATGGGAACATTTATTCACCATGAAAATATGACTCTGCTCATATGTAGGGTGTAGTTGGCCCACCTGGGCCCACTGGCCCACCAGGACAACGAGGACTCTCAGTAAGTGGCACATTTTCACAGCAGTGGAATAAACAGATATGTTTGTTAGTTTTCAGAGGCTTAAAAACTACTGTATGTACTATGTAAATTAGTCTGTTCCTAGTCTCACATATGACAAGGATTTGGTTTTATAAATGATGCAGTTGCACAGATAACCATAAAAGAGTCAGTGTTTCATCTGTATAGATTCACAAACACTAATGAAATTATAAAAGCAGCTGTCAGGTGATTAAATTGCAAAATTGCATTTGTAAAGATGGCCCCTTCAGTCCATTCTAACAGCAGATTTTAAATGATATCTAGAAGCTCAGGAAGTGTAATCTATTGCCAAGGCCCAACAGTCTTCTTAAATTAAAATTCCTGCTTCCACACCAACACTTAATGGGTTCTTCTATGGCTCATTACCCATCCTTCCAACGGGTCTCATTGAAATAGAGTAGGTTTATTGTGTAAACAAACAAAAACACCAATCCACTCACAGATGGATGGAAATGTAACCTCACGGTTGAAGGTAATCATTAATTACATTTTTCCAATGAAAGCACCTTGCAGGTTGTTGAGCAGAAAAACAGACTGAGCTCATTTCTTCAACACAGAGTTGATCATTTTTTTTCTTCTTGTTTCAGTTCATATTCACTGCGTGTTTTTAAACATCAAATAGATCAAAATATGTGATCTAGAACTAACTTTTTGGATATCCATCAAGCAGCCTTTGTGTAGATTTGAATTAGCATTATGGGTAAAACCTCAAAAGTGGTGGGTGCAAAAATGCAAAATACAGAAACTACACATCACAAAGAGAATGTTTCATTTTCAAAAGGCTCACGCTCCAAATGCAAAGCTCAAAGATCACATCTGGTGTTATTGTTTTAATCTTCGTGGTCAGAATTACGCTGGGAAATGAAGACATCAGCAGCGAGTAACTCATCCTAATTTTAAACCATCCATTTGAAAAATGTTCACTGTTATATATGTAAAAAAAAAAAAAAAGAAAGTGCCCCAACATATAAACAGAATAAACACAGTCAGTATTTCACAGTTCTTTCTGATTTTAAAAACCAATCTATTCATCTTCAGGGCGTAGTTGGTGAGAAAGGATCAAAAGGAGAAATGGTGAGTAGAGTAACATTAATTGTTATTGCATGTAAAATGTGACCAGCTCCATGAAGACATCCAAAAAGAAATAGAAATTGTATATTTGTTGACCTAATCCACTAAACTGTCATCACACTGGTGGCTTCAGCCTTGTGTGTTTTTAATTTTTCTATTTAAAAAAAGACTTTGCTTTGGTGTGTTTTCCTTTGAAAACCACTGCAGTGTGTCTTAAAAAGCTTTGACCACAACTTACTGATAAAAACAGCAGCATAATCCTTTAAATCCGCAGCCATATCTCCTTGATAAGACTGGGATGTATAGAGGTGATGTGTGTCTCCAGGTGAGACGTTGTAGACTCAAAAGGTTTGTGCTCTCATGTTGTTTTTAGGGTGTTGTTGGTCCCAGAGGAGATCCAGGAACTGCTGGTCCCCCAGGACCACCAGTAAGTGTGGCAGAAAATCCCTATCATGTCCTCTTCATTTCCAGAATTGTCCTCTTCCTTCCCCATTCGCCTTTTCCTCACCTCTGTGTGAAACCTCCAGGGACCCGCTGCAACTGCACTTGAGCCTCTGCCTGTGAGGGAGGGCAGGCGGAAGAGACGAAGGCAATACAACAGAGGAGAAGAAGAAGCAGCATCCAGGGAGGAAGATCCTGATATGGATGAGTTCTACCAGGGAGATCAGCCCATGGAGGACATTGAAGGAATGGAAGAAGTCTTTGCCACTTTAGTGTCAATGAAAACAGAGGTGGAGTTGATGAGGAGGCCACTGGGGACCTTTGAGAGCCCTGCCAGGACCTGCAAAGAGCTCATGATGGTTCAGACAGACTACAAAGATGGTTAGTGAAGACCTGCCTTATCATTTAGGCGATGATTAATTGATCCACCCCATATTTTTTATAATGATGTATGAGTCCAGAGAAAATGCCACATTCAGGAACAAAAAACAATTTAGCAGATGAAAAATTGCTTGTGATTATATCAGCTGCATTTTCATCTCGTTCAATTAAATCACAGGATGGTGTTTGATTGGTGTCTATTCTTTGTGCACCTTATAGGAGACTACTGGATTGATCCTAACCAGGGCTGTCACAGAGACTCCGTCAAGGTCTACTGCAACTTCACAGCTGATGGAGAGACATGTCTCTACCCTGACAAGAGGATTGAGATGGTAACTGTCTTCTGCTGTCAGCCTGTACCAACTCTACAAAGCTGACCTCATCACATTACATCACAGCAAATTACTCTGCTTATCCCTTGGGCCTAAAATTTCACTCATCTCTCTCTTTTTATTCGCTCTCTTTCTTGCTCTTTCTTTCGCTGTAGGTGAAATTAGCAGCATGGAACAAAGAGACGCCCGGGAGCTGGTACAGCCATTTCAGGAAAGGCAAGCAGGTAAAACATGCATCCTTGGCTCACATTCATGTCCATGCCTGAGCATTTGTACGTATCATTTCACTTCATTCAGTGTGTGTGCTCATCTGTGTACAAAACGGTCCAAGTCCTTGAATCTCATAGTTTCCTCTGTTTTTTCTTTTGCTCTTGAAGAGGATTTTATGTAGTTATGTCAGCGCTGATTACATAAAACTCTGTGAAAGTTGTGCCACTGTATTTCTGACTTTTTCTCTTTTGTTCTTTCTGCCATGGCGCATTTATTTATTGGTGTTACTTCAGTTGTTATTTTTCTGTGTTGTTCAGTTTTCCTACGTCGACAGAGATGGGAACCCGGTTGATGTAGTCCAACTGACCTTTTTGAAACTGCTGAGTGCCACAGCCAAGCAGGACTTCACCTACACCTGCCAGAATTCAGCAGGCTGGTTTGACAGTGCTTCTGACTCCTACCAGCACGCCCTCCGCTTCAGGGGCAGCAACGACGAAGAGCTGACACAAGCCAAAAGCCCCTTCATCAACGTCGTGCATGACGGATGCCAGGTCAGTGCAACAACGTGCCAGGGAGAAAGACTAGTAAGCAGATAAGAAGTAGTCTTGATGAAACTTTAATTCAACTTTGCTGGCAAAATGACTGGAATGAGTATTTCTTCCATGGTGAGAGGGAAATTATCATGAGTTCATCCAATCTAAGATGACACTAATGCCTTTTTACCTTAATCTTTTTGTCTTTCAGTCTCGTAAAGGTCAAGAAAGGACTGTTTTAGAAATTGACTCCCCCTCGGCAGAGATACTGCCTATTCTGGACATCGCCGCGTCAGATTTTGGCAAAAGCAATCAGAAGTTTGGATTCCAAGTTGGACGAGTATGCTTTAATGGTTAACATCTTGCCATCGCAAGAAACATTTTTAGTAAAAAAAGAAGCGGACTATTGCCACTGCCCGGAGCGATCTTTGTTGTTGCGCCTGTATGGGGCAGATTAGTGATGTATTATTTAAGACTTTTTAACAGCCATGTAATTTGGTTTTACAACGTGAAAAGAATGGAGCATTGAAGGATCTGCAACTATTGGAACAAAGCACATTTACCAAAAGGGAAAGCTTCCGATTCGACATTTAATTCTTAATATTTCTCTTCATACGTCCCTGTTTAAGTGTGCCGAATCCTTTGTAACTGAGGATCGCACCACTTGATCAAGAACAGTTACGAAAAGACTTAGCTGTCTGATCGGTCACGCTGTGGTTTGGGTCAGTTGAGTAGATCGATTCAAAGCAGAGATCAAGTAATTGCTACCTTGTTTTTGTCAAGTGCAACTGAACAAATCAGATTATTTAAATGCTCAGATTTCACAATGACAGTTTGCTTAGCATGTTTGAACTAGCCTGGCATATTAACTGCAGTCTAATTTTCTATATACATGGAGGATAAATTGTCCCATTTACCCCTCATCTTCACCAATCATCTTGATTAGTATTCAGTTGCCATAGCTTGTTATTGAACATGACACTTGAACGCCTAATGTTGTTTCCGTTATTGAATGGCCTCCTTCCACGGGCTCGATAATAAGCTTTTTGAGCCCTTCACGCTTCCTAGAATTAGAGTACTTTATATGTCAGGCTAACTCTGGTATAACTTGCTGTGATGTACCTCGGTAGATAGGTTGGGGGTATTTCAGGGCAAAAATTCAGAGCATGCTGATTAAAATGTTCTGTCGCTTTAACTGCAGACCTTCATTTTGATTTCACACATCCTTGGAAGCATGTTACACTAGCTGGCAGAATCTGTTTTAATATTTCTGCCTTTAATGTCGACTGTTTGGTTTAGATCCTTAAATTTCAAGAGAACATTTTAGCATTTGTATGACTGATGATTTGCTCTTCCATGGTGCTATAGATTATCCTGTTTGGTTTTTTTTTGTTTTTTTTTATGTCACTGTGTTGTGTGTTTCTGTGGCCAGGATTAGAGATGGAGCGGGAGGGAGGGTTATTGCTCTTTCAGCTGAAATAATGTCCTTAGAGGCTGGAGTTTTTTTGTTTTTTTTTGGCACATCATCTACTGAAAGGAGGTTAGGGACAGTCCAGAGAAATGTTTTCGATCACGTTAAAGGGAAAATCCACTGTCAATCTATATCTGCATTAAGATGTTGGATACACAGGCAACTGTAAAATTTAGCATCTTTCATTGAAATCGCTTAAATATTTTTATAGCTGTGAATAAAAAAAAAAAGCTCTCACATTCCTCAATATACCATGCATGCTATTCTAAGTTATTCCATTATCACCTGTCTGTGGGGAAACTCTGGGATTATTTTAGCGAGGGGGAGGGGTCGAAGTTACTGCACTTGGTGCTTAAACATCAACATCCTCAAATGAACAAAAAGAGCTGTGAAACTTCACCGTCGTTGGATTTCTTAGTAGAGAATTTTCCTGCAACTCATAGCAAACTGACTCTAGAGTTAGTGATGCTTTCACATCAGTTGCTCTATTTGTTTCATAGCATTTAAACGTTCTTGTAATGAGCTCCTCTTGTCCAGACCCATCCTGCACTGCCCCTCCTGTGTATAGTCTTTGTTGTACTAATTTTATATATTGTACAGTTTATTCTGAGGACTTTATGAGCAGTAAGCTGTTGCCTGGATGAAAAATTAAATGTATTTGTCCAAAAATGTGTGAATAAAAAAAATCCCAAGAAATTATTGTTTTTCTCTTCCTCTTCAATTATCCCTGCTTATAACTGGACATCTTCAGTAAACACTAATTCACAAAAATAAAGCCCAGAATTGAAAAATCAAAGAAGACAGATGGAAACTACTGATGTCAAGTGTTTGTGCACTGACAACGTGTGCAAAGCATTAAGGGCGCTTTATTAGTGAAAACAGCTTGCATAAATTTCACTTCAGTCTATTCCCCAACAAAATAAACTTCATCTCACTTGCAGAGCCTGACAAAAAAGAGTCTATAGCACTACATTCTTTGTTTTAGGTGAATAGCCGCAAGCGTTAGTGTGGAAATTTTAATTCTTTGATGTTCAACCCTGTTTCATCACAGGGTTGAGCAGAAATGGGCATTTATGGTTGGTGCTGAATTATTACCTTTAAGCCCCCTTTCTTCTTATTGTAATAGACATTAGTGTGTCTTATACTTCATCAATATCTCTTGACGTTGGCCCATTTCTTATTTGTTATCCTTCTTTTTGCTTCTTTCAATCCATTTTGTGTGACATTGTGTGCCAGAGTGCAACCATTTTTCCTTCCCATCCATCCACATCTGAATACAACATCGGCAGCAATCATTTTCCATGTCAGAAATGTGTGTTCGACTGTGCTAGCTACTGTTTGACATTTTGTACAGATGGTGGAAGGACTGAAGTCAGCTTGTGCTGCACATGCTCTCCGTGTAGGCCTCGTCTGTGTGGGCGTTTGCAATCAAAGCGTGCAGGCAAGAAGCTCTCCTCCCTGGTCCATTTCACCGCTGTTACATCTGCAGACAGAGCAATGGATCATCTCTGGATACTCCTTTCCCATCACAGACCATAAGTGGAACAGTTTGGGGGGGGGATTCTTATGGAAGAAGCACAATTACAAAACAAACAAAAAAATGTCAATGTTTGGAGCATCTCGTGTCTGAGAGTGTCAGATGGTTACTTGGCAAACTGAGTGCCCAGATTCTAACCACAGCTTGAAAACACCCCCATTGCCTCAACACACACACACACACACACACACACACACCCCACTCCTAATTTACCATCTGCCGAAATTCTCAGCCTCCACAGCCACAACGGCTGTCTGCGTTGTCATCCTCGCTTAACTCAAGCCAACTCCAAGCTAATCCGTGGTGTCTTATTCTCCACAGTCGAGCTGAGACATGGAGAGAAACAAGGGGATGTGGCTAATATGAGAACACAGGAAGAGATGGCCTATGTTATGTGACTGGCTGAGGAAAATTCTATCTGTGCGCGTCCAGGGCAGAGAGTGTTAAAGAACAATTCACACCCAATCTGAAACGCAGAAGGAATAACCACATGGGATCAGCATGAAGCTTGAAATGTGTGACTGCATGAGAGCAAGAAAGATATAGAGGGATCTCTCCGTGGGCCGACTGCTAAGCAAAAATGATTCTGACAATCATTTTCTTGGATAAATCGGAGGAGGCAGCAGGCGAAAGGGTGCAAGTGAGACAGACACTGAGTGATTCAGCTGTGGGAATACACTGGCTCCGACCTCAGCATTAAAGCCAGGGAAGCTAATCGTTTCCGTTCACATGATCGCTCTGGCTGCTCCTGCATGTGGACCTGAATGCAAAGAAATCTTCTCCTCCTCTCACTTTAACACAATCCCTCCCACCCACCCCATTTTTCTTCGTCCTGCTTTCCTTCCCACTTTGAATGATCAATGCATCCTGTCCTGCACGAGTTCCCGTTGCGGCACTGACACGGTTGTTATTCTATCAGAGAGAACCTGGTGTGGCAGAAATTCACAGCCACCTGGACACCACCCATAAATCTTTCAGGGAAAAGCTGAGCTACAGAGATACCAGTGCCGTATGTGATGCACAAGAAAGCAATGATGCTCAACACTGCCATTTACTTTAAAGAGAGACACGGACGAAATACGGCGTTTAAGATGCGAAGATGCTGAAGCACATATAGAGGTTAGATATGCTGATATTGCTACGTTATGATCTAGCAACAAAAAAAAAGTCAACCTCGGCAGTGTTCGGTGTGATGTGTACAGTTGAACATGGCTGTAAACCAACCTGATGATACGATGCACTGTTGGAAACGCGTATCGTGGAATTATTCCTGTAGTGTTTTTTCACTCAACTTTGCTTTCATCTATTTCTTCCTGCTACAGACGTTTCGCCTAAAAGTGCTGCGATTTATTGATTGAAAATGTCCACCACAATGCTTTGATATAAATTCCATGGACGATGCCAGTTTTGCTGTGTGTGTTATTGGCATCATTTCCGAGAGGCTGTGTGTGTGCGTGTGCGTGCGTGCGTGTTTGTGTATATGTGCACGTCTGTTCTGCCGCAGTGCTAATGAGAGACCCGGGGTTTCAGGTGGCTGGCGCTTTGAGAGAAGAGGTGAGTGACAGGGCTCATGAATAGTGATGTCCGACAGCTGCTCATTAACCAGGAGACTGTCTGTCAGACCAAAACATCAGCCCTCATGTTCATGTATACCCACAGTTGCAAATAACACACACCAACAAGCAGCAAAATGCATTAGACCGTGCAGATGCGCACACGTACAGTGTCGCCTTCATCTGGTGCTTTCTGCAGAGCAGAGGCCAACATCTCTTTTCTCACTGACAGCATGAGCAGAATATGCCGATTACCCAGCATGCTCCCAGCACCCCCACTGGGGCAAGATCCTCACTAAATATGCAAACACCTGCCAGATGTAAATTCTGAATGTGGCCCATGAGCAAAGGCTACAAACGATTAAGATGAAGATGTGTGTTCTGTCAAACCAAACAGTCGTTAATCTTTGTTACATGTTCATGAAATACCTTACAACCTTCATATAAAGTTCCGAAACAAGGGGACTCATGATCCATCACGCAGTGACATATTCCTCCATGTGCTCTTTGTTTTAACTTGGTTTAACATGCAAATGAAGAGAACAACAAAACAATTATTCAAGTCAAAAATAGATGCACTGCCTTCTAAATATCACCTTGGTGCTGCCATAGCGGAAAATGACTTAACGTGACACAGGAGAGCACAGGTCAGACCTGAATGTAAGCAAAAGAACACATTTTTATCAGAAGAGAGTATAATGCTAGCTTTCATGGCACTGCATGACTGTAAAAGTTAAAAGGACATGAAATTTATCTGTTACCTGCACAACAGGGCACAAAAATCTTTCACAAAAAAGCCATGGAACTTTTAACACCTGTAATCCATGATTATTCAGGATAAACATTCTATGGGCGGCATGAAGCACAGCGATACCTCCAAACAATCCCAAGCAATAACTTGAAATTTCTCTTATTAAAAGCTGTAAACTGAAGCTGTTATTTTCACCCCCTGCAGCTGCACAGGGTCGACACTGACCAAGCCGCCGTTCGCTGCCTTTAATCAACTGCAGAATGTGAGTTGCTGGGTGTTTGTTGCTTTCTCCACGCTGATGGTTGATGCATGAGCACAAATATGGTGTGAAATGCTTTCCTGCGGTAAGACATGTGTGTTGCCAGAAATGAGTTTCATTCATGTATATTTGTATTGTTAAGCCTGAGTAATGAATGATGCAGTTAATTTCAATTATCTGATTTGAATTAGTTTTGTCTAACCTGAATAATTGCATTGACAGGGCTTAGTAGAAATTGCATTAACCTCCTGCTTATACATGGAATTGTAAGATAGAAACTGACTGTATCCAATTACTCAAAACAGCTTCTGAGTGAAAACAGTCATTTGCACTCACATTTAAAAATAGTCAAAGAATTCATGTTCACTTCTTGCTGAACATTTAATTTCAATTTATTGATACACATTATGTCATTGAAAGTCTGACATCAAATCAGATTTTTAAATTAAGATGGTAAAAGTAACTAGTGTTGAGTACTCACTCTCTAAATGAATTGAATAAGCAGCCACATATCAAATCATACGAATGAGCAGCTACTGTTTTGTGATGTTAGCAACGATCTTTAGTATTGCCTTCTGTCCATGCTGACTGGCAGCAGAATATTCAGGAAACACAAAGGAGTCGGTAGGATAGCTCATTAGCAGTTTGCTGATGCATTGAAGTATAATAAACCATCTTTTGTCAGTCAGCAGGTAGGCAAATAGATCAAATAAATAAGACAAACCCAAACAGATGAAAGTGGAAGAGAGGAAATAATAGGAAATCAGCAGGTGATAAATGTATGCAACTCACAAACAGCATTCACTGGTGCAAAAACAACAGGCGGCGAGAACTCTGGTTTAACTCAGCCAGAATATGGACACTAATATTATCAAATCTTTGTCTCGTGATGATGGAAATGTGCCTTTACTTTTAGGTTGTTTAGTTAAAGAGGAAACCCACTGCTGTGCCTTTATGTCACATTATTACATCCTCATTAGCTACTTACAAAAATCCATATTCCTTAAAATGTGCTAATCTGATTAATTTGCAGATTGTTCTAGAAAATGTATCTAAATCATTAGTATATTTGCACATTAACCACCGTCAGCAGCCATCAAACATCACCATACAAACAACAATACATCAACTGTGCAGTTTCAGAGAAAAATGTCATGGTATAATTGTAACTTTATTTAATCTTAAATAATCCTGTTTTCACACTCAAGCATGTGGCTTCCACACACACACTTTCATTTGCAAACACTTTTAAAATCATATCACTCTCCTCCTTCTGGGTTATACATGCCTTGTCTTCAATCTAAACTGCATGCACTCGGTACACACACACTCACAGGCGCAGTCACCCCATTTGGAATGAGCCGGGGATTGATTCTAGTAGTGTCTGGTGAAATGAGCAGTCACTCTGAATAGGCTGAGGCGTCAAATAATCCAGATATGAATGGAAGAGAAATAATTGAAGAAAGTGTTTTATATGTAAAAGACAGAGGAGGCTAGAGTGGAATTGAATCTTTGAGAAAAGGAGCAGCGAGGATCTCCCAGAGGACTGTCTCAATGTCCCAGCCTTGTTTGAAGAAAATAGGGGATAATTAGAATGGTCAATTGCTTCCACGGGGCCCAACACCACTCACATTCTCTCTCCCTTATCTGTCCTTCATTCTTTCCTTGCTTTCATTTGGTACACTTTTTTAAAATGACACCACCTACTCAATTGTCAGCCTGTGTTCTGTTTATTTAAACTCTGTTTGTGCTCTCTTACCCAATCTTGTTCTTTCCTACATCTCATTCACCACCGTTCTGTTTTGTTTATCACTCTCTTCACTCGCCTTGTTCCTTCCTGCCATCTCAGCAGGTGTGGAACAACATCAGTGGAGTCAGTTAGATATTCCAGACACATATGGTCAGAAGCCATGGGCATAAATCACAAGCATTTTGAAATGCATGAGGTCGGGTCCTCCAAATACTGAAGGAAAGCTCCATGAAAGTAAAGTTCCCTCTCCTTGTCATCCAGTTTCATGCCAAGGTATTCACTTCTCTATTTGTGTGGCATCAAACTCTGGCCCTACATGTTCTTTCACCTTTCTGCCTTGTGACTTTCATACTGAGTATCCTGATGTGTGAATACTAATGCAGCTTTCAAACCCACCAATGGCTTTGCAGCCAAGAGGTGGAACTGAAGCATTCACCTGAACTGCTGGGAGCCTTTCCTTGGACGGATCCACTTGCCCTATCCGTTTTATGCGTAACCTACTGGTTAACTTGTTGGCATGCCAACAGCATGTTTCTATAGCAACAGACTAGCTAGGAGGCAGATTCTTGTGTGTTTGGGCATGTAATGGTTCTTGAAGCCTTCCCTGGGGCCGTTGTTGGCAAACCAGCAGACGACAAGGAATATCTGCTCTTGAGGCAGATGGATTTAAAAACCTGCTCCATCATCATCCTCCTTCTAACCCAATCCAAGTAAAAGTAACAGATTGGCATTCGCTCGCTTGCCAGTGCATATAACTTTGACAACAGAATAAGAAATAAAACTTCTCATCATCTCATTGCTTTGTTTTTTCCAATCAGCTGAGTGCCATCATAAATGAAGATTGCTTTTTACAACTACACAGCAATTCAGGACTACACAAATGGAAATCACTGCAAAATCAATTGATGTGCTCCATAATTACAGAAGAGATTCCTCGAGCTTCCAATAAGCATTCGTCTCCCTGTGTGGTCACAAACCGTCAGGCAGCATAAATAAATCTTGGTGTTTTGTCCTTGTGCTCTCTCCTCCTGCACATAGCTCGTCCTCTGTCGGCCCCTCTTGCTTCAAGTCAGTGGATATTGATTGGGGCCCTATGGTGAGGAGAGATATGATAAATAAGGAACCAGTAACCATGATCAGCTCCCTCTCTCTCACTCTAACTTAAAGGGAGGGATAATCATGAAAAAAGTACTTCTTTTATTCCCAGGTGGGTTCCCTGATCACAGTCGCAAACTTTCCTTAAAAACATAATTGCAGGTTTATGTTAAATGTTCAATTTTACCTGAAAATTTTTGGCAACGTGCTTGTCAAGTCCACCATTGCAATAAAGATATGCAACTAGAATACATTAAGATATACTGGATTTTTTTCACTCATGATGACAATCTGATCTGCACACATGGCAGCGTATCCTTTACCACAAACCATAACATATCATGGCATATTAGAACTCTATCAATCAACCCGGATTTCACTGGAGGGGGAAAAAAAGGAACAAAATTGATTGTTCCATTCTAAAATATATACACCAAAACGCTGTGATCTGCATGCAAATGCTCCTGAGTCTCAAGCATAGCGTCATCTGTAAACACAAGCACAGACTGGGATAAATAACTGCCAGTATCTCTTGCAGCACTAGGTGCAGCAGTGCAAGGCTTCCCCTCAGATTTTGAAAGCCCTATCTGTATCAGGAACAGCGCACCAAAAAAAGCAATTTGCTTTGTCACACAGAGACATGCTTGACTTCACTGAATAATTGCACTGCAACTCTGGAAAGAGCTGTTTTCCTTTTATCTAATGGAAGCCTTCAGGGGAGCAAGCTCGGCATAGTTTTTATGTTCTTGCAGACATATAGGTGTGACACTGAGTGCTCAGGACTTTCATATATCATAGACACCTGTAAGATAAGCAATTGTGACAAAAAGGATTTCTCTGTTTCGCCCTCACATTTTCCCCCTGCAATACAGTATATTGTTTCATTAATTCTGCAAGTGGCCTCGTGGCTGTGTCCAGTTTCAGTTTTGAGGCACTCCCGTGTCTCAATAATGCAGGAGCAGACTGGAGAGTAAAAATCTCCATGCCAGCATGGCCTCAGACACTAATTCGTGAGAAGTGCTGAGCACACACTCTGCAACCTCCTGGCCTGCCCCCTCGGAGGCTGACAGAGCAGTGTGGAAGCTTGAGGAACATCAGCTTAACTGACAGAGGAGAAGAGTTGAACGGACTTAATTGAGAATTGGGAGAATGGGGACAATGGCAGGAATTTCAAAGGACACATTGATCAGTTCATTCATTTTTTCTGTGTTGTTCAAGTTTTTGTGATATTGCAATAATGTCAAGAAAAGGAAAGGGAGAGGCCAAAATTTTCAAGAAAGACAGCGATTGAATGTGAACTGCTAAAGCCACTATAATGACCATAAATGTGTTTGGGATTTTTTTGGGCCTCAGTGACTACAAAGCATTTGTTCTACAGTTAAAATAGAATTAAGCCATCAGCCATAGGTTGGGGTCTTTAACTTTATAATGAAGAGGAGTGTGTGCAGCTTGTGCTCTACGGAAGAACCACTGTAATCATTCTATGTGCTTAATTATGTAAAACCATTCTTTTATCCAAATAGTGTCCCACTATCGTTTTCTTCCTCCCTCCGGCCTCTGCCAGGGTCTAGTATTTTAAAGTAATTGGGATGTCATTAGGTTACAGTTGGAGTGGGAGATTTTACATCGAAACAGTTATGTTGGGAACCTTTAGCACAAATGGCTGGTTTCAGATGCAGCATTAACAGACAGTAAAGGAGAAAAGGGAAACAGCATCTATGCACATGAACCTTTGGATCTCCCTCATTCGGTTCACTGGGCGTGGCTATCCTGCTTTTCTGATCATCGCACACCTGCTCTGCCTGTGTAATCAGCTCACCTGGTCCTCATCAACACCAATCTTTGCAGCATAAACGCCTGGTCCTCCTCTCTATTCTTCCCCAGTTTGTTGGTGAGCTTGCATGGTTGTTTGATACTAGTTACTCTTGAATCTTTATGTGTTTTTTGGATGTTTTTGAAATGACTTAGTTGTGGTTCACAGGCTTAGAACTGCTGGCTCAGCTTCCTGGTTCTTTTAGTCTCTTTTTCAGCATCCATCCATTCTCTCTTTTGTCAGCCAGTCACACCCAGCCTCCTGCCTCGGTCCCAGTTCTGTTCACCCATCCACGAACCTTCAGCCTCTGTTATTTTGTGTTACAACAACAAACAGTGTTCTACCTGCTCAGCAAAGCAATTCCCTCTTGTATATTAAGTATGTGCTTAACAACAGCCCCTTTAATATCAGTCAGAGGCAGTACTGTTCAGATGGAGGTAGTTTTCTTTCTTCTCTCTATTTTTCAAGCCCATTTGAGACCTTAAGCTCTACTTGCATGTTTGCTGAATTACAATTTGTCTCTTACTATCATTAGTGTGCTAGCTTCAGTATGATAGAAGTATAAAAGCTTGCTGGATGCTGCAGGTTATTTGTGGGGGAAGTAAACACCATTTTTCTAAGTAACACTAATGGAGACAACCTAGTACACTTCTGAGATAGACGAACATCAAAGCTCACCTTTTACGGTGCCTCAGAGATCGCTTTATACTGCTGTAGGCTGGACAGACACAGTCAGACATACTGTACGTATACACGCATGCATGCACACTTAATAAAATACTGTGGTGTTTATTAACTTACACACAGGCTGCAAAGTGTGTGTGTGTGTGTGTGTGTGTGTGTGTGTGTGTGTGTGTGTGTGTGTGTGTGTGTGTGTGCGCGCACGCGCGCAGGGAGGGGGGTGGCAAAACAGCCTTAAATGCATGAAAAAAACATGAAGCTGCCACTGTTTCAATGGAGCATAAAAAAAACAGCAGAGAAAAATGTCAACAACCAATAGCTGCTAGTTTCTTTTGCTGCAGGCGACATGGACTTTGCTTTGCTCATGTTTCCTTCCTTACGCGTTATGTATCATCTTTTCATGCAATTAAACACAAGTACAACTCAGTGAGTGCAACTCAGGGAGCATCTCAGTCCTGCTCCATGCGGAATAATAGCACAGAGATAAAAGGGAACAGAGCCATGTGTGTGTACTGCATCTTGGTCATCATTACATGTCTGTCAGTTTGTGTCTTTATCTGTGACGGGCAGCCATTCACTGTTATACTGTTCTGTGAAGCATGAGCACGCTGCCCCGCAGTTTATCTCGATGATTGACGATGTTTGTTGAATTATGGCGAGGTTCAGATGGAAGTTGTGTCAGGACCTAGTAGCAAAAACTGCAACTCAACCTGAGTTACCCTTCCCCCTGGTTGCCATGGTTACCAGCAGGTAGTAAAGTGTGACAGGCTGAGAGGGTGTGAAAAGCCATGTTTAAGTCCATCTCCAGGCAGCCATCTTGGATTTCACACCTTTCTATCTGGGCAGTCGTCCCAGAATTGGTAAGGCAAGTGAGCACTGTTAACCTTCTGACCTGGTGGACAGCTGTCTTTCATCACCTCTTACTTGTTTAATTACAGTTGGTCTGTTACTATCATTAGTGTGCTAGCTTCAAAGAGCTCAAACATTAGGCTTCTTATTATATAAGAATGAAGTGATTAATTTAGCTGTTTTTATCTCATTTTAATCTGACAGGCAAAGATTTACCGCCTGACATATTAATGTAAGAATAATACTTCTTATACTGGTAATCCCCAGAAACTTTATATTTGAAATTTCAGTTTTCTGAACTTAATTTTCAGTTTATGTTTTCCCCCAAATAATGATGTGAAACGGTAAGTCCAGGACAAGTCCAATGGACTGCTGCAGTGCATCTGGGTGCACCAAGCTGTTTGAGGTAGCTGAATGAGGTGTCATGGTGTTTACATAAGCATCGATCAGCCAGTCCTTAGGAAGCCTTGAATGGCTGCTGACTGTGTGACATGCTTTTGCAAGATTATTTCAAAGGCCTCTGTAATACATTTGCAGGATTGTCAGGGGTGACACTTCTCCATCTGTGTGTCTGTTGACATGTTTTCAAGTGTGTTGGCATTGGAAAGCCACTCTGTGTTTGTATATATTTCAGTGAAGATTAAACAAACGTGACCTGCTCTAACAGGATCATCCTTCCACGTATGGTCTGCATCATTTGCACAACAGCACTGGCAGCGGCACTAACACATGCCTGTAAAGTAAGTTCCCTTAAAAAATATACTGGATGCTTACGAAAAAAGTGGAAAGGCTTACGTTCTTTAACTTTTTAAAATCCAATTTGACTGCCTGTGCTGGCCTGGGTTCAGCCTATAATCATCTATGGGCCTGACCTACCCGACTAACTGGTGCTTGAACCACAAGCATTTCTCTGGCACTGCTTCACAGGAAAATTGAAGACAACGTGTTAACATCCATTTTACTCTCCAATTATTCAAAGTGATTCAGTCCCGGAAATGGAAAATCTATAATGATCAGCTTTGTAATAATAGGTTACTGAAACAGTTCCATCTAAATGGCATGGGCATCACGGTTGAAGAAAAAAAACCCATTCCTTTTGGTGAGAGAGAGGCAAGAAAACAGTTGCAAATAAAGTCTCTTTCTTCCTCAAAGCAATAAAAAGGTGTGTTGGTGCAACCATATAGGAGGTAGCAGGAAGAAAAAAGAGCGGCACAGTAAAGACTGTCTGGCGGAACTGCAGGAGCCCCTGAATACATCTCCTCTCATTTGGTTTTCTGTGTTTGAGGCAGCCGAACCATCTGGGTCTTTATGCTGCACCAGAGGATGAAGGTCTTGATAGAGTACGTCTTCCACAGCATGAGACTGGCCCTTGACCTCGTGTGATGATTCCGTATGGTTTGTTCTGAGCCTGGCACCCTTAGGCTTCTCGGGTAATCTCACTTTTGTCCCCTATGGCATGCATCAGCATGGATCCCTCATATGTTATAGTTATATGTGATTGCATTTGTATGGGCCTCTGTCTCTGTTGTCACACTCACACACAGAATATGTGGAAGGTGGTCGGCCTACTTGACCTCTGCCCTGCCATGCCCTGCCCTGCCCGTGAGAATTCTGTGCTCATCAGCATTGACACACCAACGGAACACCCATTAGGAGCAAACAGGGATTCAGCATCTTGCAGTCGTAGGGACACTTTGAGATGCAGCCAGAGGTGGGGACGGAGCCGCTAACCTCAAACTACTCTAAAGTAGATGAGTCAGCCAAAGCTGCTGCTGTAACGACTGCTGGAAAAACAGGAATCGTAAAACGTTTTGCTCTCCTCCAGTCTTCTTCCCCTTGATGCTCACGCTCACATACCTATTTCACCACTTTTTTTTTTCATGTACAGGGGGTCAGCAACATGAGTGGAAGGGGGCAAACCTCTGTTGAAAGATAGAGGGATGGAGGTCATATCAAGGTCTGAATTTAAAGCCTTTTTGGATTTGGTGTATATGCTGATTCTATTGTTGTACCCACTAGTCCACTTCCTGACATCAAACACCCATTTAGCTGGGGAAACAAGCATCCAAAAACGATTGAATAAATGATTGAATGATCTATCTATCTATCTATCTATCTATCTATCTATCTATCTATCTATCTATCTATCTATCTATCTATCTATCTATCTATCTATCTATCTATCTATCTCTTTTTAAAGTTGGTTGGTCAGTGAAGGCATAGTGAGAGTGAGAAAGAGAAAGAGAGGAGGAAAGAGCAAAAGAGAGAGAGGAGATTAGAGAGAGAGAGCGAGAGAGAGAGAGAGAGAAAAAGAGAGAGAGACCAGTTTACGCACGCACGCACGCACTCACGCACGCACTGGCAGGCTTGGCTGCGTCAAATAGTGCTACTTCTCTGACTCGGCGTCCACGGAGGTGCTGCTCCTAGCGTTTGCACCTTGCAAGCACAGCAGTCACCTTCCAACCTCTGCGCCTCTCCTCCGCTCCGCTCGTTCGCACATATTCCCCCGGTCCAGAGCAAGGCACCGACAGCGTCTGAAGTGTGTGGCGCGGTGGGACAGGGCTTCCCCCCCCCCCCCCGCTTCTAGTCAAACTGTCTGTGATCCACAGTAGAATCTGCTCGCCTCAATCCGCGCGTCCTGGTGATGCGGCTGGTGGCGCACAGCCGACACATCATTGAAGGAATCCGTCTGTGTCTGAAGAAACCGCCCCAGTAACGGGAGAGAAGCAGGAGGCAGATCTGCGGGAACCGGCCTCTGCTTGGACAGTATCACTTCGGCTGAGATGCATCTCTTCAGTGCAATGTTCCTGCTTGTGATGTTAGCTGTCTTGCCTTGTAAGGTAAGAACTCCTACGCGCACCAAACATATTGTGTAAAAGTTCCGAAAACAGCGCAGGTCGCCTGTTTACGCACCATTAAATACATGCAACTGTTATTTTCAGACACGAAAGTTGAAATCTCGAATACATGATAGGTGTAAGGATTTGCATAATGTTGTGGCAAAATTTTCATTAATTTCATCACATTGCAAACAAAATTAAATGTATTAAGGGTGGTTACGAAGAGAATACGACGCATCTTATTGATTATTTGGGGAAATTCTGTCTGTTGACATACCAGCCTTTGTTACAGATTGACTGGTACAGGTGTTCAAAGGAAATACTCAAATTTATTTAAATCTATTAAAATGATCTGTGTGTGATTTATGGTCGAAAACGCTGCACCCATAACCCAGCCTTTAAAACAGACCAGAGCCCGAAAATGGTTGTAAAGTAGAAACGTGTACCGTGTGAAAGTGTCGTGCAGTGATGAATGGCAATCACAGAAGAAATACGCGCTCCTTTGGGAAAAAAGAGATGATGAGCTGTGATGTGACGGTTGTAAATTGAAGTGAAGGGCGGTAAATCATTTGACCCAGAAAAGCTCTCAGCAATACATGGACATCTGAACTTGAAGGGCTTCAGCTGGTCAGCACAGCACAGGCATTATATGGTTTGCACAGAGAGGAGCCATAGCGATGTTGAGCAGTTCTGTGCAGCAATTTATTCAGGACCTGGTCTGCTGCCTTCTGACTCAATTATCACTTCAGTCAGTCCCTGTGTTGGCAGCACCGCCATAATCTCATCAAACTCTGTGAGATTATGTGTATAAGAAATATGATCATGAATAATGGAATCAGCATAATGGCACAGCTAAAGGTTTCCTGTAACAAAGCAGATCTTTTGTACGTGTGTTGAGGTCGGTGCACTTTTTGCACCGAGCACGACCTTTCCCTCCTGTCCTTCCGAGGGAACAGGACACAGCTTTGTCGAAGATTTGTCAGGTTGAAGAATAACCTGTGTTTAAAATGATGCTTGAATGTGAAAACACAGTAAAGGGCATGCATTGCACTGTGCATTAGTGTTTTATGCCGCATCTACTGGGAGAGCTGGAAAAGAGCTTGGAAATTGCGGTTGACCTTTAGCAATAGTTGAACCTACGGTATGTTTTCAGTCTGTGAACAGGCTTTACCATCCACCTCATTGTCAAAGTCAAAGCATGGACAGAGAAAACTGATTTAATTTCATGTAGTGTGAAAAATAAAGCCACCGATTTAACACAAACCAAAAAGCTCTATGATGATGTGTCGACCTGCCCCTTTGACTCTATTTAAATTATCCAGCTTATTGCACTGATGAAATGAATACAGATAAGCTTTGGTATTCGACAAACATCAGCGCCACAGATATAGCTCAATAAATGGGGAATAAATCATGTTACACACTTTTACACTGGAGATGTAGCTGATGGCTCACTATCATATCTTAACCCAGTGAGCTTATATTGTAATAGGCCTTGGGGGACAATTTGTTCTAAGTGTTGCATTAAAAATTAAAAGAACTGAAAGAAAATATGATACCACTTGCGGCATTAATATGGCAAACATAAAGAATTGATGACTATTGTCGTTCTACTGCAATATGAGCAACACCATAAGCGTGAGATCTGAGATATCCACATGTTTTCAGTCTGAGCACACGGCCGCATGAAATATTTAGAGCGCTTTAATGAGAGAGATGCACCGTGCTTGTAAGCTTGCTGCATGTGTTTCTTAAGTACCTGTAAACCCCTGGAGCTCTTGGTGTGAATGATACAGATAGGCAGATTGGTTGACTGTTTGCATGTCGTCCATGCATGGCAGGACCCCATATGACTATGTTTCATTCCGTATCCTTCGCCAGAGTTGTGTGTTCTTTTCTGACTTCTGTTTTTACAACCAGATACATTTAGGGATTTTTTTCTTCAGGAAAGATTTCTTTTTTATATAATCTGCTTCCTCACCTAAAACACGAGGGTGATTCCAAATGTGCCCGAGGAAGTTTAGCTTGCTAAGAACTAAATCCTCAGAATAGAAAAAAAAAATTTAAAAAAAAACAACAACAAAAAACCCCCAAAACTGCTGCATTAGATTTTGTGGTGAACAGAAGATTGTTGGATTTCCTGTCTTGGACTTTGATATGAGGAACTTCATCTTTTTTTCTTTTTTTTCATAACCAAAACACAGAAAACAAAGACTGAAAGCTCTGGAAAAGAAAATAAACATCTCTCAGTCGAAATGTATTTGGTGACCATCAATCTTAATCGGTGCTCTCGATGAAAGAAAGACATACACCAAAAAAGAATCCTTAGTTGTGTCCTCAAAGCAGCAAGAAGTAAGCCGAACAGAGTTATTGGCCCCAAACACTCTCCGCTGTGTGGTGGGCAGTGAACAAACGCGGGGTTTTGTTTCATGGGAGAGAGAAACTAATTGCATTTCCTTCTCAAAGGCTGAGTCACTCCGTGTGAACCACTGGCAAGGACCCACTTAAACTGTGTTTGCTGATTTGAGAATGGTTGGATTATTTTCACTTGTCCTGTCAGGGTAAAAACAAATCCAGACGAAATAGCAGTTTACTGAAGATGAATTTGTTTATATTGTCTTATATCGTATTAATCAATCTGCACTGAGCAGTCAGATGACCCAAAACTGACACCGACTGCAGTTCCTCTACATGTGAGGGCGACAAGGACATATCTGAGCTCCGTCAGAGTCGGTGAGGACAGACAGCTGGCCTGGCTGATATCCAGTTGAGACAGTTTTGAGCATTCCACTGACCTGGCAGGAACCCTCTGGACAGAAATCTCTTTTTCTGGTGCTATTCCAAAGGGACGACATCAGAGAAAACACAATAAAAGTCTCTCCCTCCACCCCAACTGACATGGCTGTAATGGAGCCACTTGTGGTGGGTTTCATTGTTTTTGTCTTTGTGCCAAAAGCCTATTACACACTAATTTCACCAAAACACCAAAGCTTGTCAAACGTTGTGGGGGTTCGATGCAGGTATTCAGGAGGAGGCACACTAGTAAACAGAGTGCATTCTACCATGCAGCATCCAGACCTCCAGCTAGAAATAAAAAAAAAGAAAGAAAAGCTGCAGGGACAGGAGCGTATATCTGCCAGGCAGAGACAAAATGCCTGGCTTAATTTAGCAGTGCTGAATGGTCACGTATGCCCAGTGAAGGTCAACATACAACTCAAACACAACTTAAATTTACTTTGTGGCCATTATTAATTGCCTGATACGTACACAGTTTATATAATGTGTACTATATCTCCTTCTCCGTCTGCTCTGCTGCCTGTTGTCATGTTCACTGAGACTTCGTAACAATCATCTTTAACATCATGATCCCACATTGACGCACTCCCCATTAATATACAAAGATGCGGCTTCACAATCAGACCCAGATAATGAGGTGGCATTATGTTTGATTCAGAGCTGCTTGAAGAGATAGTATTGTATATTCCTGTGTCATGACTGATTAGGGTAGAGCTTCAATCATTTCAGTGTCGATAAAACAGCCCCTGAGCCACAGTTGCACCTCCAAAGAGAACTGTGTCATAAAAGCAGCACCGCATAAAGAGAGAGGAGGGATCCACTGAACCTTTTTACTTTATATTGATGAGCTTTAATGAAGGCTCGCTCCTCCTCACCTGCCTGTCTATGCAACTCTGATATTGTAGGAAGTCGTATTGATTCTTTGAAAAATGAATTATGAAGTATGGCTTAGCCTAATAATATGTCCCATGCATGCGTTTTAATAGTGGCGCTGACGTTTCTACTGGCTTGTTGACCTGTTTCTGGGTCAGTTTTCTAAATGTGGCACTGAATGACTCACATGGGGCCAATATTAGCGTGTGAAGATGGAGGTAAACTTTCCAGGGTCTGGCCGAGGGCAAAATGGGTGACTGATTTTAATGCTGCAGTCCCGTAGATGGGGCAACAGTCTGGATGTAATTGGCTAATAGATGAGTGGTCGGGCGGTGAAACATGAGGTCAGTGGCTGTCTCTCAGTATGTGGATGGTCCCAATTCATCCCTATGCAACTACAATAAAGTAAACAGACAATCTACAGTATGCATTCATGAAAGGTTTTGTGGGCCACTGGTTAGCATTGAAAATGAAAGAAGTTTTTTGTGGTCTGTTCCAGTTTCAATATAATAGGGATGGATATAAAATAATCGCTCATTTCTAACAACCTGGTTTAGCTTTTTAAAGCGCATTAAATGTCATAATTCCCTCTACTCTTTCCTAACACTTGTGTGGAGGAAAGCAGATTCCTTTGAATGTGGCTTTGTTGGTTTTTTGACATTTCAAAAGCTTTGAAACGACAGAGCAGCTGTTATTTCATCTACTATTCTCATGAGACTTTCCCTTTAGGGTGTTTGCATTTATCAAAAATCCCAAAGGAGCCACAATACTTTTACAATAAAAATGGTTTTCAAAGTCAGGTAATTATGATAGTTCATTGTGTAACTGGAAACCTTCGACCTCTGACCTGAACGACCATCACATATGCGGCCTGGGCTTTCCGACTGCATGGAAGAGTAATTGTTGTTATTAGAGGGGTCTTACAGGTCTTCTGGGAGTGGGCTCTAAATACAGTTGTTACAGCTTTAGGGATAACCTGGTGACAGCCGCACAGTCACAAGGGTGCATGATAACTATTGTTATCTGTTATTAGCCAATACCAATAATCATCATTACCTGCTCCTGGTGCCCCATAAGTATGAGATTACTTAATAATGGTACTTTAGAATTTAATATAATAATGTTTTAATCGCATCAGGTCAAAAAAAAAAAAAAAAAAAATCAGAATATGTAAAAAAATAATGACAATATGTAGTTTTACCAGTTAAAAAAAGAAACTGAATTATAGATTATTTTTGACATAAATAGTCAAAACGCAGAAATAACTCTCAGCCAGGAAGTCATTAAAAACCATATTTGCACCACTGCTTTGTGGGGTTTTTTTCTTTAACCTTTCTATTGGTGAAATAAAGGAAAAAATAAAGGTGACCTATAAGATTAGTTGTTTTTGCAGTCTTCCTCTTCAGAGACGGTAAAAACAGCCACACCCCAAGGCGCCACGCTGACTCCTCACAGCTCGCAGTAGACGCATCTTCTCCGTGGCTTTTGTTCATTGTGGCTGCGCTTCTGCCACCTACAGCTCTGGAATTTTTGGGCCAGTTAGATAGATGAAAGCCATTATTGTTGGCTTTATCATATATTTAATATATTGTCCAATAATTCAGTAGTAAACTGCGTGCATCCCTGGTTTCATTGCACGTAGTTTGCTGAGCTTACAGTGGTCCATTCTTACCTCATTTATTCTCTTAATTACTTCAGACAGTTTCAGATGGCTGCATAGGATGTTATTTGTATGCTTGCTGTCAATGATGGATGAAATGATAAGCTTGACTAGAGGGATGAATATCATATCCCCAGATCACATTATCTGCTCTTCGTTCTTTTCCCGCCTGTGTTAGTGTGCTGGTGGGTGCAGGACTCCCAAAGGTTTGTGTCTGTGACTCTGAGCAACAGTGACATTTCTCTGACAACACCCAGAACAGGCAAACACATGCACTCGCTCATGCACGCAGAATGCTGTCTGTCTCTACCGCTCTCTCTCTCTCTCTCTCTCTCTCTCTCTCTCTCTCTCTCTCTCTCTCTCTCTCTCTCTCTCTCTCTCTCTCTCTCTCTCTCTCTCACACACACACACACACACATTGCCTTTGTCTCCCTTTTTGATTCTCCTTTGTTCTGCAGCTCACAAACATGTCAGCAGTGGCATCCAGAGCCAAAAACACATTAAATCAATACCAACAAAGATGGCTGACGCACCTTAGCCTGTACTTGGGAACAGTGGGACTGACAGATGCCAATTATAGTACAGACATGTTCGATGACCAGGTCGGTGAACAATCAAAGCGACATTCACACTCTGGTTCTTTTTTTGTCCATCTGCTGTTTTATTGCATGGCAGTACCTTCCGACCAGTTTTCTGTACGACCTTGCTTTCCCCAGCTCAATGAATCTTTTATGAGCCTGGCAATGTGGGTTTCTGTGTAGAAGATTGGAATATAAATATGGCTTTTTGCGCCTAGAGCTCCTCTTCCTGCTCTGATACAAAAGCTTCCAGAAGACGGCGCAGATTGGACAAGTTGCCACTTGAACAGCACTCTTCACGTCTTTGTTTTTGTCGGAAGAAGCCGATTTCATACCAGCGAGTTTTTCTCAAACACCAGATGTACAATCTACCACCTGCACAACCACATGGAAGGATGAAGGAAAAAAAAAAAAAAAA
>BJFM01003761.1:19514-52707 GCA_016586285.1 Arothron firmamentum | reverse complement strand
AAAAAAAAAAAAAAAAAAAAAAAAGCTCTCGGGGATTATTTTTCCCTCTGAAATTGATTTTGCAGAGAATGTCACATTGCTTATTTTCATCCTGTAAATTTAGAAAAGATTGCACACATTCATGTCTGCAGCCTGTCCTCCCTCTCTGAATTCACCTGATCTCACGTCAGCTCACCTCACTGTGTTTGCATGTCCGTATTACCTCTCGCAGCACCTATTTTTCACATTGCGCTGTCTGAATACGTGAGCTACTATGTAAGGCCATTGATGAGGGATGCATTCTGTGAGTGGCTGACAAGGCTTTAAGGTTCCAGCCAAGGAGGCGTGGGAGTCCAGACACTGCTGCATATCAAGCAGGCTGGCAGAGCTGTTGTCTGCAGACCCACACTGAGCAGGGTGCTGAGGTCCTTTGATAGAGGCACGAGATGCCAGAGAGAGGGAGACAGAGAGAGAGAGAGAGAGAGAGAGAGATCACAACATACTACAGTAGAAGAAAAATAAGCCTGTGCTGTATTTTCTGTGTGGGCATGGCCACAGCTCAGTATGAACAACACAGTACGAACACATCACATTTGTATGCTGCTAATTGGAATCTCTGGAGGCATCATTTTAAAGATGAATTAAATTATAATTACAACATTTACTGCAATAAATTGGATCTAGCTTTGATGAATTACATAAATTGGATGAAAGTGATGTAACAGCCTGACTTTTGGATTCATTTATTATTGATCAATCGGCTCAGTTTTTGTTAAGCACATTAGTCTAAAGGGTCCTACAGTGAGTATCGTCCAGGAGCCATCCATCCATCCATGAGCAGCACTATCGATTCCTCATTAGGCCCATTTCATGTATTCTTTTTAACAATGGCCTTGAACCAGGGCACTCAGCCTGCGGCAATTTATTTTTAAATAACATACCTTTTCTGACATCTTAATAATGAAAAAATATTAAAAAAGTATCTAAGAACAAATCATCCAATTAGCTTCATACTGACGTACCTAAATATTCATGCTGAATGTGCATTTAAATGAAAAACACTGTAGCATGAATGTAAGTTGGGGAAACACACACACACACACACACACACACACACACACACACACACACACACACACACACACACACACAGATGCTGCAGATGATTCAGCGATCAGGGTTGGTGGGTTGTGTTTTTGTACACTGGGCAGGAATCAGTGTCAGAATCATGAGCAGTGTGTGAGAGACAGAGGAACAGACAGAGTTGCTGAAATTGAAAATGAAAGATTGCGGGTACGATAGAGGTAAAAACAGAAGTGAGTCTCTTCTCTTCCAGACTGCCTGCAGGATGATTATCTTTCCCATCTTAACCCAAAGAAGAAGAAGAATTAGAGGAGTATTACGCTGCAGCGCCATTATACAGTACTTCCATATTGGCACTTAGGGCTCATGCAGCCTGTCTTTAATTACCCCCATCCTGCCTTATCTATAACGCTGTGACCACGATGAAACAATAGTGTGTGCATGCACACAAGCAGCTGAAGGGAGGAAGACTGGATGAAGAATTGACCAGAAAAGATGAGAGAAGAATATAATGTAGAGTGGCATTAGAGGTATGTGTGTGTGTGTGTGTGTGTGTGTGGGGGGGGGGGGATCACAGTCTGATTTCATGAGGATAACTGTCCGTGCATGTTTATCATTGATGTCATATTTGTGTGCTGGAAGATATCCAGCAAAATACCTAAGCCAGCTAGCTTTAAATAACACATTAAATATAGGTGAGGCAGCATAGCGAGACAGTCGAATCATGTCAGCCGAGGCTGTGGGATCTAATACGGCGATCCTGGTTACATTTGTGTGTGGCAGCAGCGAGAGCTACAGCCCCACTAATGGTGATGTGATGAATAGATATTCAGGAGAGGTTTCGCTTTTGAAAACTTAATGCCTCGGGCTACTGGTCCTCTCAGGCCTGGCGCTCATCTGTTACTGCTCTCAGTATAAGGAGCAGCACGCAGCGAGCTGGCGCAGGGATCTTTCGTCAAGTGTGCTTCTCACCTGCACTTTTCTAAGCTCTGACGTTCAACTCTGACACCTGAATGTGCATTAATTCTGTTTTTCCTGGCTGCATCTTACAAATATAATGCTTATGGGTGAATATTCATGCTCTACAGCCTCACGATTTTAACCCCTGTAAATGTTCAGTCAACAGCTCAAAATCCATACAGCTGTATAAACAAAGCCTATAATGACATGTGCTTTGTGATACGGTGGATTTCCTCTCCATGCATTCATCACCATGGTCTACCTCTCCTCTGTCCCCCCACCCTCATACTCTTGCTTAATATTACCACTTCATCCATTTATAACACACATTAACAGACAACTAACTATGTGTTTAATGCATAATAATTCCTTTCTCTCCTTTAGCAATTGAGGCAAAACTCTACAAAGGCACACAGAGACAAGCTCATTTGTTTATATTGGTGTTTCTCTTAACCATTTTGCCCACAACTCCATGTGGCTGTAAATGTAGTACTCCATTCCAGGCTGTTTTTGGATTTCTCTCTGTTGCACATTGTGCCTGTGCTGTACTAATAATGTGGCCCTAATTAAATGTTACAGCTTCCCTGAGCATCAATGACCTGAAGACAAAAGATACAAATGAAGGTTTCAGCGTGAGTTTGGACAAAGTGGCTGGATGAAAGACTGCGGGCTGGTTCTGTCCCTTCATTACTGATAGACAGTGGTAACTGATGGACTCTGGCCATTGTTGATCAAGGGAATTACAGTTTCTTTTTTAATGACTGCTGAACTCTCTGACTGTAATTGACAGCATCTCGCCACTCCTCTCTGTTTTTTTTAGATTTGCTATTTCAGACATGGGGGAAAAGGAGATGTGATGTAAATTCGTCACTTAGGGGATTTTTAAAAGAATCACCATCTTTTTCTCCCTTTGTTGTTGGTTTCTGGCACTCTGTCTCCCCGTGTTTTAGCCAACCACAAAAGTCTGTCCTCTTTTGCGTTTTATTATTACCTTTTTGGACCTCTTCATCGTGATGAAGAGGTACAAATACAGATATAGATGAGGTTATGAAGATATGTTTAGCAATTGTGGAGAAGGTTAATTAACAGTGGTTCTCTCAGCGCTCATGCGCTCATCAGTCTGTCTACAGGAATAGTTTTGCCTGTCCAACTGCATGAATTTTTGATTAGTGTGCACGAGCAAAGGTCAGGATGTGACAGCACAGCACAAAAGGATCCATTTTGTGGGACACTGCTAATCAAGGCGGATAGTCACTAGTGATCATAGTAATTGCACGTGTGAACGCGTATCCGTCTGCATGTCCATTTACGCCTGATTGCCTCTGTGTGCGGGCAATTTAACCAGGCCCATTTCACCCCAGAAATGCTCTACTGACTGTATTCAGCTGGTGTGGTTGGCATGGATTGGTGCAGAACAGTGGAGGCCACATGCTGTGGTGAGCGCGAGGCAGCTGATTGCTGTACGCAATTCTTCTCTATGATCAAGTCTTTTCTTCATGAGCTCTGAGCAAAAGGATCCCACTTGGGCCTAATGGAGCTTTCTAAAGTAGCTCATTCATTCGTTACTGTAAAAACTATCATATATGGTATTTTAATCTAAGCAGCTTTTTAAAAAATATCGAATCAGTTTCAGTTTACAGAGCAAACAATTTAAGGGTCACTAATAACACTGAATGAGGTGATCTCACTTTACTTCATGTATAAATGTTACATTTTGTGCAAGAATGACTCCATTAACAGGATTGAACAGGTTGTTTGAGGCGTGTGTACTGTGAGCTCGCATCAGTATAGGCTGATTAGATAGAATAGTCTCTGGAGACAACGGATGGACTCACCACAGGGTAATGTAGGTGTGTTACACTCAATACGGTCAGCCTGACACACTTACTCTATTGATTTTCTTTCTCACGCTTTGCCACGGGAAGGAAAGCTTCTCACTTGTTAGCAGACATAATTGCACATAAGCGCTTTTTTTTCCTTTTTTTTTTTAAGTTATGGACGATGAGGCTATTGGTTTCTTATTTAATTTTCTTCAGTATGCAAAACAAGTACGTGTAACCTGCAGAGCACTACTAAACTGGGACAGCCATCATTCGAGGTTACCTTAGACATCTGACACCTCAGTGGTGGGAAAATATGAACTTCCATGCATTAACAATCATATAGGTGAAGACTTGAAATCAAAACATTTTACTGTTGGAGGTTAAAGTG
This sequence comes from Arothron firmamentum, assembly GCA_016586285.1. Lineage (NCBI taxonomy): Eukaryota > Metazoa > Chordata > Actinopteri > Tetraodontiformes > Tetraodontidae > Arothron > Arothron firmamentum. The sequence goes on along the minus strand of BJFM01003761.1, from coordinate 48,474 downwards.
CTTAAAGATGTGCTTAAAGATGTGTGATGCTGCTGAACACATTGAGTTAAACGAAAAGCCTTGGTGGATCATTATGTCTCAGTACCTAATGTCAATAGCTTCTGGTGCTGCTGTTCTGTCCATATGCATTCATGGTGCACACTCACGACTTGTATTTTACAGCATATTGACCTGAAGAGGCTTTACTCTCTGTATTACCTGCATGTGGAGGTCAGTGCTGCGATAATAAAATGCAAAACCCCAGATGAGTTTCCTTAGTAACATAATTAACACAGCGCTATCTGCCAGCTTGAACCCTGCCTTATAACCTGTTTATGTCATTTAAACAGTTTCCATGGTAATGGAGGTCACACTTAGCTTGCTAAATTTGATATATGCAGAAGGCAGCAGGTCTTAATGTCCATCATATAATTTCCAAAGGATGGCTGAGAAAAATGGCCAGTATTCTTCGACACCAGCATCTTCCGGAGCTCTTGTGGGGGCTATGTTTATGCGCAGCCTGGCCGCATCAGTCATAACAACTCTTCATCATTATGACGGCTGTCCGTGTAATTAGCTGAGGTGTAATTTGGTCCTTTATTTCAGCCACATCTGTGTGCTTATTCTCAGCCAGTAGTCAGTGTCAAGGTCTTTTCTCCTCCCCAGTAATTTTACCTCACCCATCGCATGTCCCTGTGGCCTCGGGGCTATGTAGCACTTTACTGCCATCCATCGATGTGATGCTTTGTCTGCAGTTGGCTGCGTTTTTTTTCATCATTTGAATTGATTAAAACTGTCCTTTATAGAGCATGCCTACCAGCAAGAAGCATGAAGGTTTGTTGTTTTTTTTTAGATTCTCACAACAAAGCATACGGCCACGTAGCGATATCTCTGTGGAGAAAAGATCTCACTGTGTGTAAGCTTGAGTCCGAGGATGAGCCCAAGATCAGCCGTGAGACAGTTCTTGACAGAAATAGTCAAAATGAAAATGCATGCAGGGCACAGGAGGAGACGCATGATATGATGCCATTTTTTTTCATTGCCAAAGGGCCCGAGAGAGACAACAGACAGAGCGAGAAGACTTAAAGGCTAAATAAAATTCACAGAGAGAAAAAAACAACACAGCAGCAAAGGAGCGGAGATAATGGCATTGCAGAGGAGCAGTCAAAGTTGGGTGGGCTAATTATTAGAATGGAAATGAGCAAGGGCTTCAGAAAACAAGATTAAATTCTGAAATGTTAAATGGCAGACTTCCATTTGTTATTATAGAATGAAAGCTTTTTTTAGATGAAGACTCTGACTGGACAGGTGATTCTCAAAATCTGCCAATTTTTCAATTATTTTTATCCTCTATTTTAAATTAACTAAAGGTGACGTCTGACCTTAACTCAAGGGGGCTGTTTTTTTTCTTTTTTTTAAATTGTGAGAGCTTAAAAATGCAGCACTGAATCAAATACATGAGTAATGTTGTCCATACTCATCGTTGACAAAAAGATGACTTATATATAGAACAAAGACGTGAGAGCTTCTGACAGCAGCCACTTTGGATTCAGTTATTGTGCATCTATCAGGTGCAGTGTGCATACAAGAAGAAAAGAGGTCTGCAATCATGATGAAAGCCAGAATGCAAACTAAAAAATACAATAAATAGGAAGGCTTTAGTTTTTATCTCAATTAGAGTAATTTAATACAGCGAGATAAGGATAAGGGATTTAATTAAATTTTTTCTACGATGCTCTTTTAACTAAAGTGTCATCCTACATAAATGTCATTAAAGTAGAAGAAAACTGTTATTACAATATAATTCCACTGCATTATTCTTAAGGCCTCTATTCAGGCCTTGGTCAGAAATAGCTCAGACTGGCTCAAATAACATTAAAACTGTTGAAAAAATTTTTTAAAAAAAGAGTAATATTTGAAGATAGCAAGTGAGATGTTTATGCGTATGCATGTGTTTACTGCTTCTGTAGCAATGACACAGTTTGTTTTTTTTTAACTTACATTTATCTAAAAAAAAAATAAATGTTTGGAATAATTTTTTTGAGCAATATTTACTCATGAAAAGCGCGACAGTATCCAATAGTTGGTCTTTGCTGTCACCTTGTGGACACTATAATTATTACACTAAAAAGTTAAAATAGGACGTCTTCCTGGTCCAAAGAAGCCTCCAAGCAAATCCACCAACTAATTACCACATTTTATTGTATTACCAACTGAAATAAGTTGTGTTAAAGACTGAATCTGTGTTTATATTCGTTAAGTGCTAAAGAAAGATCAGCCCTCAGGTGGGGCTAAATCAAGTGTTACACATGACTAAATTATTTTTTTAAATTTTATTTATTCACTTTTGCTCTCAATGTAACACACCTTTCAAATTGCTTCCAATTTTCATCAAATATCGTCATTAATAAACGCCTCATCAGCAAAAAGCAAAAGTTGGACATGTCCACGTATTTGGGTGTTTTTCCAGTTAAATCCATGTGGGGGCAGTATTGTACCAAAAAAGGGTGATGCTGGAGCCAGCAGGTGAGTGGAGAAGGAATGACTGGTTTTGGACGAGGCTCAAAAAGCTGTCTCTGCTCATATCACAATCCACCTCACACAACCGATATCACTCACCTAGTGTGGCTGGATGGTGGAGGGCAATCCAGCCATGTCTAGCAAAATGAATGTCAGCAGACCGCGAAGACGTCCGTTTTGTCCGAGCTGGCCATTCTGTCATTATCATGCGTGACTGCAGCAGACAATATGATGCCAGTGCCTCAACTGCTGAAAGTGCTACAATAAGGCAAAAAATGGAGTGGGTGGAATATTTAGACATTTACCATGCAGTTGATTTACGTTATTAAACTTAAAGAATCTTATTTAAAAAAAAAAAAAAAAAAAAGTTTTCTTGAAGACATTTCTGCAACTAGTATGACAATTATAAACATAGGCATGTCAGAAGAAATCTAAAATCCTGATTATTATTTAAACAGTTCACCAGCCGGATGGTGTCAAACTGAGTTTTTATTTTCAGTTTAACACATTGAAATGTTTAAATAGGTTTAAACCCCCGTAAATCTAAATATGATGGAAGCAGAAAGTAAAATGCTATAGGATGCAGCCTACCATATCCTATGAAATGTCATAAAGCAGAATGGTGATACACTGCCAAAAGCTACAGGCATGGAAAATCCAACAAATTAAATATTGTGACTGTATAGGCTGTCTCCTCATGTCTCTCTCATCAGCCATCTTTGTGCCAGAGAATTTCTTTACATACACACATATAACCCTGAGAGAGTTACTCTTCTCATACTCATCACATGACTAATGTGTTGCATACAAATAACAGTAAAATGTTGAGAAAGACAGAAAAAGAGGAGAATTTATTAAGTTCTGGCTGCAAAAGCTGACTGTGAGGAGACATAAGAACGAGACAGCTGGTATACAGCTCTGCATCCTGAGAAAGAAAGGGGAAGAGAGAAAGAGAAGGAGAGCCACAGAGAGAGCAAGAGAGTGAGAGAGAGGGGAGGGAGGGGTGAAGCTGAGGCAGTCGCTCTGAGAGGGAAGATTCCAGCTTGATGCTGCTGGATGTGAGCTGCTCTCCCAGAACCAGTCTCCCAGCATTCCCGTGACCGAACCAGTGCTGCTGGACTCCTGTAACTGTACTTCACCAACTCTGGGAGGCTTGGCAGCTGCTCAGGCTGAGGAAGAGTTCTGACGGGCTGGTTCAGCGCCCGGGCCGTCTGGAGCCAAGGTTCAACAAAGGGCAGGGCTGGGCTGGCTGAAGAGCACCACAGGAAGCAGACATGAGTGTCCCCATGCTGAAGATCGGAGCGGTGCTCAGCACGATGGCCATGGTGACCAACTGGATGTCTCAGACTCTGCCTTCTCTGGTGGGACTCAATGGGACCGCCATCTCCAGAGGGGGAAGCTCAGAAAGGATTGTCAGTGTGCGTATGACATTTTCAGCTTTTCATGTTAGTCTGTGCGCGCTGTCACTCTGCACATGCAAAAAGTGCTAGAACAATGCAGTTTGTGTGCTTCTATAACTGCCTCCTCCGGGGTTGGACGAATGATGCTCAGATTTAGAGGTGATGGAAAGGACTGAGAGGTGGAGACAGCCCTAGAGCTGTAACAATGCTTCATTTCTGCTTGCTGTGTGTTAAAATCCTATCAATCGAGAAAGAAAAACGCTGTATAGGGAGGTACACGGAAACAAGGGATCACAGCTTGTAGGTTGTTGTGAGGCATTCATGCTGGCAAACAGAAAATAGTAAATCCCCCCCACCCATGTCTTTTTTAATTTGTTTTCTCAATAAGACAAGTGTGTGCATGCGCATGCGTGCTTCCACTTTAAGTGCATTCAAGTGTTCACTTCTCACAGGTGAAGGCCCATCTGTTTGAAGAGTTTTATAATTTATTACACTTTGTTTGAGCATCAGTGTGCCACTTTCTGTCTGCAGTATTGTGTTCCTGAGAGTTGTTGGAAAGAAAAAACGCTGGTTCAGCACAACACTCAACCATGTTTTTATTTATTTATTTATTTATTTTTGTACATTTCTGCTCCTCCCTGGTCAGCAGGACTAAAATAAACTTCCCTTTTTCCTGGTAAATTTACTCTGATGAGGATTTAAGGCCGACTGGAAGCTTCATCATTAGCGTTTCTGACTGGATAGAATGGAAAATTTGCAGTAATAAGCGGATATTTTCTTTCAGGCGAGGCCTTTTTTACAAGAAACAGAGGGAGGAAAAAAATCTAACCATTCAAATTCATTTCATCAAATTTTCATCAAGACTGATGAAGCGGCTCGATGGTGCCAAGAAATATTAGAGTGTATCAGTGCGTGTGTATGGTAATGAGAATTGTCATCGCTTTGAGACAGAAATCATTTTCCTCATAAACACTGGCGCGGAATAAAAGTTCAATGTAAAGTTTTGCCTCTAAGTCCCATCACTATTGATGAGACGCATGTTGTGATGATGACGGGGAGGCACCTCATGACCCTCTCGGGGTTTCCAGCTCTATTCAAAGATGATTTAGCTGCTTGTGACACAGTGGAGCGCCGGTGGCCCCCGCATCGGCGCTCCTCGCCCTGCTACCCGTGCACACTCGTCCCATATCCATTCAGCTCGCAGCTATTTTCAGAGCTCGCTTCACTTGCTTTCTGTGTCTGTCGTCCAGGCAGCTGGTCCAAGAACACACTTGACTAAGATTATGTGGACCACTGCCTGCCTGCATGTGCACATCTGCTGCATGCAAAGGTCTGTGCTTTAATGAGTGGAACCAGCACTAAACGCTAATGCTCACAGGGAACTGGTGTGACTAAACAGTCTGGCCAGCATCAGCTGGACATCTGCAAGATGCATAGCATCATTATTGTTATGGTTTTTTTTTAATGGCATTTAGTAACTCTAAACATTGTTATAATGACGCTCTTTGGAGAAATGCTGAAGAAATGCTAAAAACCACCATGTTCCAATTGCTATTGAGAGCTACAGAAAGAACAGCACACAGAAGCAATGGAAGGTTTGAGAGTCTTTTGCTATGATTTAGCCGTGAGCCCGTCTGAGGACGCTCGTCTCTTTTGCAGCGATGCTGATGCTGCACTCTGGGCAGAAGACTATTGTGATTCATTTAAAGACGTCCAAATAATCGGAGTGGTTTTCGGTGCTTTTTTTGTGCTGACGCAGCTCTACAACAAAGTGTGTCGATAAGGGCAGCTGTGCAAAAGTGCTTTCTCGAACAATTATGCGACAGTATTAAAGCTGCACCTGTCCTTTGTGGTAAGTTCTCTGTCTGGGAAGCATACCAAACAGACAGTGTTGTCATCAATGTCTTCAAGGTTGGCATGAGTAGCTATCGTATTTGAAATACCTAGTAGCCTACAAAAAGAAAAAAGAAAAAAATACCCTGAACGAACAAACAGCAAACAGACGAACCTTAAAGGCTCAGAATCAGGAGTTACACACAACCCTTCCAATGTGCTCCAATAAAGCCAACTGTAAAACTCGATCATTGGCTCTAGATCATTTTTTAGCCTGAATCTTCTTTGGAGAAGCCCGAACTTGTTTCCTCTGGGGCCAGCTGAAAGTGATGAGACATTCACAGCCAAAGTCTCAGATAATAAGCTTATGATTTATTGTCTCCAGTTCATTCATGAACTCATCATGTGATAGCATTTGTACAATCCTGCACTGATCCTGGTTGGGTTAATAATTAGGAAACACAATTAATTTACCCTTAAAGCAGAGTAATTTAGCCCAAATTAATTTGCGTTGCCTTGACTTTGAAGCCATTTTCTCACCTCACAGCTCACACATTATGTGTCAACTATTTTTTTTTTCACTTGAGCACTGTGTTCTAACACTTGGCACAGTTTTCTCACACTACACTTTAGCCTGGCGCTGTTATCTTCCTGCCCTTTCTGACACCATGACAGTGTTATCTTGTCCCTTTTTACTGCAAATAAGATACCAAAAGCTTCCAAAGGAGGCTAACAGCAGCACCGAACACAGTCGTGTGTGTGCATTTACTGTATTTGTTGAGCACTCTCCTCTCCAAGAGCTCTCCAGCTGAGCATTCCTCCCCTCTACTTTAAAAACCATTTTGGTGCCGCTGTCCTGTCATTTAGCGGGGATCTGGATTGGAACAAGTGAGCTGCAGATGGAAAGTTAGCAGGAGGCCACACAGGAGGGGTGGCAGTCACGGGTATGATAGACTGGGGGACAGTTGGAGGCAGCAGGGAGGAAAAGGGAGTCAGCAGGAAGGTGCCTGATGGGTTTGTGAGTCATATTATTGACTGGATTACATGCTGAGCTTATCGTGATAATCAGTTTTGCTTGTGAGCAGGAGAAAGCAGGGACTTCACAAGAGCGCTTGCAGAGTTTAATCATCTGGTTTCGCGGAGTAAAGCATCGTTTAAACATTTATTTGCATCTATTACTGTGCAGCCCCAGCGAGAGGCAGCAATAGGAAAAGATAGTAAGAGCGAAGTTTGCACTCATGGGTGAGATATTGAAGGGGTCAAGGGCAAATCATGCAGCCATCAGAACACGCTGAATTCCATGTGTCAACTTCTTGCTTATGAAACTTCCATTAGGCTTTCCGTCATGCTCATCAAGCAGGAAGCTGTAGATTTATGACCTCCTTTAGTTCTGGCTTTACAGCTGCAAGCATCAGGGTCAGTCTAATGGTTTACCAGCAGCTTATGACAGCGCCACCATCGGTTTGTTATCTAATTGGATAATCGCTCCAAACTTTGTTCATCTCTGACAGTATGATTGTTTTAACATTCATGATGATTGTACTTTAAATTGCTGTATTTGGTGGAAAGTCTGGCTGACTTGAACTGAATCAGAACTTTACACCTTCTGGTTGCTGAGTTGGACAAAATTGAATCAGAGTCTTTTGTCTTTCAACTGCCAGCTTTTGTTTTTCATGTACCGGTTAATCCCAGTGTAGTTGCTCTTTTGTTGGACATCCTTTTGTGGTGATGTCACAGGAAGTGGTGCTGAGAGGTGGACAAAGCAGAACTCTTTAAGAGAAGTGTTTATCAAGCGGACCCAATTGATTTTTTTAAGCGCTCTCGTTCTCTGCGGTTTCCTGTTGTTGTCATTGCAGCTGCCTTCATCTTTAATGGGCTTTTGCATGGGTGCTGTGACAAGTCTGGCACTCACATATTCTGTTTCATCCCTCCCATCTAATAAAGGAATTTCTAGGACATTGAACAAAACACCTCCTTCTGGGAGGAGAGGATTAGTTTTCAGAGCTTCCAGGTAGCCTCAAAGGCACGAGAATGATGAAATAGGTGTCATTTACCCAACCCACAACTATATTATTGATTTCTCTTTACATTTCTTCAATGTAATTATGCAACATTAAAAAGTTTGATTCTATCTGGTCCACGATTTTAAGGTGAATGGAGCATTTCTGCTGGACGGGGGGGCTTCTAAATTATGAACTATAAATGAGAAATATTTCGAAACGTATATGAGTTTAATCAGGGCTTCCTGACGTATCAGTTATGAGTTCAGATGTATAAATCTTCACGATGGCTCAAGCACAAAGCATATCGGGAGAAGGCATATTTGCATTTAAGAATTACCTCTCTGTCCTCCCGCTCCTTAAATTACTGCACCGAAGTGTGAAAGTTTCAGAATGGATGTGTGTGGTAATAAAATTGGATCTGCTGTAGATAAGCCCTTAATAACTCCAGCCCAGCATTCATGAAACATTAATGTATGGAGGAGAAGATCTGTCGGCGTGAAACCTCGACACGCGGTGCACAATTTGGATAATGAAGAGATAAATATTACGGGTCTTGCAAGCCTACTGTTACATTTTTTAAGCGAAGCTCGGTGTTTATTCCTGCCCACTGTGCAACAAATTGGAGATAAAAATGTCAGCGTGCTAGCCACACTAGCTCCCTTTTAGGCTGATAACTCTATTAAATATGAATGCATAGTTTTGTATACATTTGAAAGGATCTTTCAGAATGAAAAGAGAATATCTAATGCACAGCATTCTATGGATGGATATGAGGTCATTTTATAGTTCACTGGAGATTGCACATACCGTCAATGAATGCTAACCGTTACCGTTAACACTGCAGGATACGAGCTGGAATAAGATGCTGGTCTCACAAATCCTCAGCTCACACACCTGCATGAATTTCCAAACAAACCCTCATGATACTGGAACACCAGTGCAATAAAAACCAATCCAGAACTGATTTAAATCTCCTCTGTACAAACGTACAATACGACAAGGACTTTTTCCCGCTGTTTTGGATTCGGTTGCTTTGTGTGAACTTTGGAAATCAGGAACAAAAAAGAGGTTAGGGAATGAAACGACAACTTGTTCAAATCTGCAGGAGTGGGCTCATGTGAAAGGAGTTTATAATTAAACAGTGTCTGGACAAGATTTTAGGATCTAGTTGCATCCCGGGCTCTTCTCGTCCGGAGGTGCTCCCGGGCACTCAGCTGGGAGATCACAGTGTGCTCCCATCTGGGGACACCCATGATGTGTTGGGAAGTGTTCTCATCATAATCAGAGATTGCACATGTATGTAGTATTTAGTCAATTGTGAATTCAGTGAATCAGATATAATTGAATGGGAGCAGGAGGGAGTTGGGGGAGAGGAGGAAGTGCTGAGGGACTGGTCAGAGTGACAGCATCTGACAGCGTGCACATTGGCTTGCAGGGCAGTTGCTACTTTACACTCCAATCACACAGACTCCTTGCCCCCCCCGAGAATTTTTAATGTGATCCCTCAACTTGAGGATACCGGAGCAGAACAAGGTGGCTTGGGAGGAAGCAGTGCTGCACAAAAATGTTCTCGACCTCTTCCCTCCACTGATTTGATGTGGATGTGCTTTAAATCATCTTAACCACTAAATTGGCTGCTCTTTTTCTTCAATAGATGTTTTATATGCTGAGTGTGCGTTGATAGCTGCTGCATGAATGAATGGATTGCCTTGTTTAATTTTGTGTGTGTGTGTGTGTGTGTGTGTTTGTGAGCGCACATGTACGAGCACTACATTTGATTGGATTAGTCAGAGAACGACATCCACCCTTTCAGCACCCCCACCCCCCACGAACGGCCTGTGTTATTGATCAGGAACAACTCAATTTCCTCTTTGTGTCCACATCTGTTTGATGCTTCGCTCTCAGACTGGCAGATCTGACTCCTTCCTCTTTATCGTTTCTTTAAAACCTGTTTTTTGGACTTTTGGGGGATTTTTGTCCATCATCTCTTACAATCTCAACATTTTCCTGTATCTACACACCGTTTTTCGGAGATGGTCCAAGTCTGCATGCATTTCCATCCACCCTCCATTTCACCGTGGTTCCATCATCTTTGGCTCCATGGTGCCTGTTGCATGTTGGTTAATTCTACGTCTGCACTGCGAGTGATTTTAAACAGAGCTCGACTGAGCTGCGCTCCAAGAAATTTAACTTTTGACAAGAGAACAAGTAATCATGACACTGCTGCTAACTTGAACTGACAGAACGGGCACAGCTAATCACATTATGGTATATATTAGTTTGGAAATGTTTGTTTGATGTCAGAGTAAACTGTCTTGTCTGCATCACAACTTTAACAAATTCTGCTGGGTGGCAACAGTGATAAACTGTAGAAGACATAAACAGCCAGTTTCTGTACTTGTTTTTAACAAAAATCGGATTCTTTCTGTTTCCGCAGGCTCTCTACCCCAGTCCAGAGGAGGGCTGGCAGATCTACAGCTCGGCACAGGACGCAGACGGGAAGTGCATCTGCACCGTGGTCGCACCGGCCCAGAACATGTGTAACCGCGACCCACGCAGCAGGCAGCTCCGCCAGCTCATGGAGAAGGTGACAGCTGTCAATAACACGCTCGCTTTGAGACACGACTGTTACCCACGCAGCACGCACGCAGAAACACGACATAACGCAAACTGCCACTTTGACCTGCGCCGTGTCTCGTCCAGTCTGTCACAGGCAGGCTAACGAAGTGAATATTTTCTCTGTGCAAGAATATAATCGAACTGAAGGTCTTAGTCTAACTCTTTTCATTGTTCTTTCATCACCATGTAAGATGTCTTTTATTAACAATTTCAGGAGGGGATAGTCAGGAGTAGTGTTAATAATAGTCTTGGTGATCTACAGTAAAAGCTTTGGTGCATGTAAAAAGTAAAAAGGTTGGCTCCACAAAGCTTTTTACACACGTTTGCACTCTTTCTGGCTCTGACGAATTATTATCCCGCACGCAAGAAGTGCAAGCATACCCTTTTAGTAAGTGGATAATTAATCGACACCTCATATACACTGAGAGTTTTTGATCTAAAGTATTGTGTTGTGTGCAAATTGTCCGCATGAACCACCCAATAAAAAGACTGCAGGTTTGCTTTTAACTTTTCCCCACAAGGTTTGCATTTAGGTCTCCAGAAGTTTAGAAAAACACAGGTGAGGAATAGAAACACAACCGGCTCAATTCAAGTCATCACTTTTGACAGATGCGAAACTGGATCGGTTTGATGAAAGCAGCGCTTCGGAGTTTTCCATCATCGACTTATCTTTCGCCGACTAAATAATAACAACCTAAGAAATGGGAGTTTGCATTTGTCTTTGATGGGCTGTGGCAACTCATTCAAGTCTTTTTGGGGATTGGAACTGATATCTTTCCGCGAGGAAAAAAGAGCGGAGGGCATTTCGGGTGATGTGGGGGTGATATTGATGGGGTTTTGTGCAGGCAGGCAGGGCTAGATTGACATTCCGAATAGACTCTGAGGTCCTGATAGATCAGTGCTGCACCTGATTTCACACATATTACCTTCACTTTTATTGAAGCGGCTGAAGTTCAGACATTCGAAAGTTCGTGATGTGGTTATCGGTGGGAGCATACTGAGGGAAACTGCCCCTCGGTGATAATGGTGCAACTATTGTGAATAAAAAAAGTGAAGTAAGTGTTTCCATTCCAATAGTGTTTCCATTCCAATAGTGAGGTTCTCTGAGTTGAGCATCGGGTCAAGTGATCGATTGAAAGTGTTTTCTTGGACACGATTCTAGCTAACCGTCCTCGGATGACCTCCACTGTCATCCATTCTTAACTCTTTTGGGATGTAGCGGAATGGGAGATTCCATCATCTCTGCGTAAGTAATATCGTCATATCAGTATGGGCAAACATCTCTCAGCAAGCGAACCAACCCAGTATTCACATTCCATAATTCTTCTTTAATACTCACTGATGCTCATCCCTGCTATTACAGGCAGTCTGTGTATCTTTACTTTCACTGTTATTATAGATGTAAGGTCAATTAATATATAATATACACAGTATATGAATGTAAATGTAAAATGTTATGTTAATTAATGCATATTTCACACACAGTGCATTTGAGACAGCAGCAGAGTCAAGCGCATTGTTCACGTGACCAGACAAGGACAGCCAGGTTCAGCCTTATCTCGGCTCCACATTAGTGAAAGTCACACATCAGAGAGTGCGTGTTAATCTGTGTGTATGTCCAGATTAAACCCTAACGCTTGCTAACTCAGCCTCATTTGAACCTCGAGCATGGAGGAGGATTTGGACTTGGTGCATAAAGTGCTCCCTGATCCGGAAAGCCAAGGTCATGCCAACATTGTCAACCGCTGGACCCTGGTTCAAGAATGCAAAGCAGCCTGGTGCAGATGCTTCTGTCCAGTTTTCTGCAAAGGCAGGCAAAACGCCGCCAATTACAGCGTTTACTCCGAAGGACATGATCCTTCGATGAAAGAACGATCCTGGCGCAGCCTTTAGAACACTGGCTGACCGGGCCAGGATGGCAGAAGTACCTTAGAGAACACAGTCAAGTATTTAATAGATTTCTTGTTTACAGTCTTCAGTGCACGAACATGCAGTCGGCGGGCCGAACCTCTATGGTAGCTGCGTTGATTATATTAGATAGACTGTGTAGCTGGAATCCATCTCTCACTAAAATGGCATTTTAAATGTGGATCTGTTTGTCTTTAATTTGACTTAGCTGTTTATGCAGCATTTAACAGATTAGCAAAAGTATTCACACATGTCTCTGTCAGGTTATTGAATAAACTCCTGGAGTTTTGATTCAATTCAATATTTAGTATTTTGCTTAAAGAAACTAAAAATATCACAAAAACCGGCGCACGTTTAAGGCATTTTATATTTGGGGTTGCAGAATCTGGATCACTGTAGACAGAAAAGAAAGTGTGTGTGTGTGTTTGTGTGTGTCTGTGTGTGTGTGCGTGCGTGCGTGCGTGTGTGTGTTATTTACTGCATCTTAGGGACAAAAGTCCCAGGCCAATGCAGTGTTTGCACGCATTTGTTTGCACAGCAGGCTAATGTCAGTCTTACATTTCCCTGACTGCCTGTTACGGTTGTCAAATCAGATTTTTATTGGTGAAAATATTTTCAAATATTTCAAAGACCAAATACTCTCTGGCCAGTTCGTGACGCATGTGGGAGATGAGCTGGGTGCAGAATTCAGTAGGCTGGGCACAAAGCAACTGAGTGGGCTGTCAAAGAAGGCAAGGCAGGCATTTGGTTGAAAACAGACTTGATGCCAAATTATGACCTTTGCAAGTTGGGACTTTTTTTTTTCGGGAGTTTTAAAAAATATCTGTGTGCCTGGATTTTTCAGTGATGCACGGCTGCGTGAGTGGATGCCTGTTTGTGTGGGTAGTTGCACATATGTGCATGTGATTCTCCTATAGCTATACAACATTTGTCAATGTTCTGACAATTTCTGGACAGTTTGTAACAACGTGCAGGAGATGAGGGGGTGTATGAAATGGTGTGCAGCAGCAGAGTGGGTTGAGAGTGAATAAACTGAGTTGCACTAACTATGTCCTCTGAGTGTTGCAGTAGTGATCAAACACAGATTTGACAGCATTATCAAGCAAGAAACATCAATCAATAAATGCAACTGATCCAGCTGCATGTCAGACTATGGGTGGATATAAGATGAAGACTGAATTTCCCTTAATGTCTAAACGCAGTGCGTCTGCATGTGTGTCTCTGTCTCCTCAGGTTCAAAACATTAGCCAGTCGATGGAGGTGCTGGACCTGCGGACGTACAGAGATCTACAGTATGTACGGAATACAGAGAACCTCATGAAAGTGGTGGATGGAAAGCTGAAGGTGGCATCTGATAACCCCCGCAGTCTCAATCCAAAAGGCTTCCAGGTAATTGGCTGTCGATCACCTGACGTGTCGTGTGCATATTTCTGTCAAGTGATTGCTCATTCTATAAGAAGAGGCACTGCTCTCACAGAGCTGCATTTTCTGTCTGTCTTTACAGATAATTTCTATGAATTTCTCCGGACCACCACATAAAAGTGCCCAAATTCGATTTAAATGCTATCTTTGAACCATTCAGCCTCAGAGATGGAATTTAAGAGCATTCTCATAAATGATTGAACATAAAAGAAAAAAAACTTTGTCTGTCAGTTTGAGTAGTCCTCTCTTTATATCCTTATCTCCCCCTTCCTCCTTCACTCTGGCAAATTTCTTACCATAATTCAACATTCAGAGCCCAGCACATCCATTTCCATTTATTTCCACCTTATCTCTCTTCAAACTCAGGCTCAGCGGCCATTATGAGGGAACTTTTCTGTTTTTCCAGTTCTAAGTTTGTCAGACCCAGGCTCCATGTTCCCCAGAATCTTCTAGATGGTGCACAGAAAATTTGCTTAGGGAACTTTATAGTGTGAGGCCCCTTTCTCAATAACTGTTATTTTATTAGAAAATAGCTCTCAGATCTTAGCTGTAATATGCAGAAACAGTAAGCATAAACTGAAATCAAATCCAATAAAGGTTCATAATAAAAAAGGAGCTTTGTCCTGCTGAATTTGTGCAGCTCAAAGTTGCCAATAGCAAAGCAAGGGAGATTAACGACACCGAATTTTCTCAGCTTGAAAAGGGGAAAATGAGATTTATGATGTGGCGCCATGGGGCTGAGAGCTGCTCCATCACCAGATTTACGATAAAACCTTAACAAGGAGAAAACAGCCTCTCCTGTGGCAGCCACACTTTTATTGATATGCTTATTTCTCTCTCAAGAAAGCTAATTTCCACACAGGAGACGTGGCCCTCCTGATGGGCCCTGCATTGAGGACAGACGTGTAGAGGAACACATGATCAGGTTCCCCAGAAGTCCTTGGAAGGGATTGCTTCCTGCAAAAGCCTCCAGAGGCTGATGGCAGCTTCTCGCTGGAGCTTTAATCCTCTGCCTTCACTTTGTCTCTCTCTGCAATGACGCTTTTAGGAACTGAAAGACAAAGTGAACCAGCTGCTCCCTCTGCTGCCAGTGCTGGAACAATACAAGGCAGACGCCAAGATGATTCTACGTCTCCGGGAGGAGGTGAGAAACCTGTCTTTGGTGCTGATGGCCATCCAAGAGGAGATGGGAGCTTACGATTACGAGGAGCTGCGCCAGAGAGTGTTGCTGCTGGAGACCAGACTTCATTCCTGCATGCAGAAACTAGGTATCAGTCATACACAATGAGTGGTGAGATGTAATCAACAAAAAAAAGAGAAAAAAAAAACATTCTGGCACATGCTGATCATGAATACAACCAGATTTTGCTGTGATAGTATTTCAGAAATCAGTTCTAAAGATGTGACCTCAGATAAGCAGCATATTCATCAATTATTCTTCTCCTGAATCACCTTGAAGGATAGCTTTTACATGCATCACTGCAGTGCTTTACCCTACATTGTAATCTCAGTTCCATTTTTTAACAGGCATTGCAAAAACGATTTTAATCGTTATCATCGTTGGTAGGGTGTCACAGGTTCCTCATACATGTCACCTGTTTGTCCCTCCAGGCTGCGGGAAGTTGACCGGTGTCAGTAATCCCATCACAGTGCGAGCGTCAGGGTCACGCTTCGGCTCCTGGATGACCGACACCATGATCCCAAGCTCAGACAACAGAGTAAGCCCCACCTTTGCCTATGCTCTCCCCTGTAGTAGAACCCTTTTATTCACCCACAGGCGTAGTCCACAAACAAAAAAGATAAAGGTAGAGACAAGGTCATCATCAGAAAGTCTCCTCTTCTACATTTCCCACTTCCATGGTATGATAGTTCAGTGAAGAATTGGAGCTCCGGCGCCTGAATGGAAAGACAGGGAAAGTAACGGCCTGTGTCACTGACTGATGGAATCCTTTTCCCTCCTGTGGGACTCTAGCTGATTAATCGCTTCATCACCTGCAGAGAGATGAATGAGCTGCTGGGGCTAAAGTTTTTGAGATCGCCTGGGTATTTTCCAAGAGTGTATTAAGATGTCCTGTGCCCAGGCGACATGCTGATCACTTAGGTTGATTAAAAATGACACGCGGTGCTGTGGGGGCAGACATATGCTACTGTAAGAATTTGGGGGGAAAGATTACTCACAAAAAAAGAAGGGGAGTGACCTGTTCAGCCTGCTGAATAGATGTGAAGAGGAGGACTATCATTGGTCATCTGCAGAGGAGGACGGAAACTGATGACGTCTAAAAATCACAACAGCCTTTCTCATTCCCCAGCCTGTATCATAACGGGCTTGATAGAGATTGCCAACAGAAAAGGTCATTTGACACGATTGAATGTCCTCGGCTCGGTCTTATATCATCCGACTCTTCAAATCAATAAATGATTACATGAATATCCTGACACTTGAACAATATTTCACCATGTTTGCGACATGTCACTGAGATTGAGGGAAAGAAAAGAAAATCTGGAAAAGGTTCAGGTTAATCGTGCTGCAGCTTCAGGGTGGCTGCTAGTCTGCTCTTGGCAATTTTGTTAGCAGGCAGAAGAGAAATTCTGCTTAATGATCAATTATCTCCCTCTTTTCCATAATTCAGATGCTGTCGCATATCACTCCATATTCCCCCCGCCTTCCTTCCCCCTTCCCAGGATTGTGTTTTCACAAGTACCAGAGCAGGACATGAATGAGAGCTACGTCTTAGCAAAGCTCTACCTGATGTATTAAGGACAGAATAAATCTCTCTTTTTTTTTCAATTATGGAACAAATTCAGCCTTAGTGAAAGCGTGAGGAGAATGAATCGGTAACTGCAGTCGGTAAGGTGTGCGTCAGTGCTTAAGAAAAAACAGAGAGCTGCTGAGCATATTGATTTTCTGTTAATGGTGACGAGGAAGAGCAGGGAACACAAGTAGTGGTTAACTCGGCTAAGTACATCTCCACTCCCACGTGAAGGAGGGATCAATCCTTCTGCACAAACTTTGAACAATAGCATGAAATCATGCACTTTTATACAAGTATATAGAGAATTCATGGCCTACAACAATGACTTCACAACACCTTCTGATGCTGACAGAGTTGTCAGAAAGGTTCCTCAGGGGAAGCACCAAACTTTTATTAAGCACTAGATCTTCTCTCTGTCACTGTTTGAAGATTGACTACTCTTCTTTCCGCAGGTGTGGTCCATGGATGGCTACTTCAAGGGACGTCGTGTCCTGGAGTACCGCACCATGACTGATTTCATGAAGGGGCAGAACTTCGTGCAGCACTTGCTCCCTCACCCTTGGGCAGGCACTGGTCATGTGGTCTACAACGGCTCACTGTACTACAACAAGTACCAGAGTAACATCATCATCAAATACCATTTCCGCTCGCGAAGTGTGCTCGTGCAACGGAGCCTGAGCGGAGCCGGATACAACAACACCTTTCCGTACTCCTGGGGTGGCTCCTCCGACATCGACCTTATGGCAGATGAGAACGGCCTGTGGGCTGTTTACACCACCATCCCCAATGCGGGGAACATTGTCATCAGCCGCCTGGAGCCCCAGAGTTTGGAGGTGCTGCAGACCTGGGACACGGGTTTCCCCAAGCGCAGCGCTGGAGAGTCTTTCATGATCTGTGGTACGCTTTACGTCACCAACTCCCACCTGGCTGGTGCCAAAATCTACTTTGCCTACTACACCAACACGTCGAGTTATGAGTATACAGACATCCCCTTCCATAACCAGTACTCCCATATCTCCATGATGGACTACAACCCTAGGGAGAGGGTCCTGTACACCTGGAACAACGGACACCAGGTGCTCTACAACGTCACACTGTTCCAGGTTATTAAGACTTCTGGGGACTGAGTTCTCAGGATAACCCGCTCAAATAACGCTGTGATTATTGTTCTGGGGGGGGTAAAGGAGCAGGGCGAAGGGGGTTACAGCCTGGGGGAGGTCTGGGTCGGGCCGAGGGCTTCAGTGTACAGGGCATAGACTTAGATTTTATAAAGAATTTCTGTCTTCATAGAGTGCTATTACATTCAAAAAGACACTTGACAGCAACGTCGGTACAGATATTAAAAACTGAGAGATTATCTTGTTTCTTTCCTTCCTGTGATGAGTGAGCATGTTTTTTTTATTTGTGTTGAGAAATAAATATATGTCTTTACCATTAATCCTGCTGTATTTCTTTGTCATCTTTTTTCCACATAATAATAATGATAAACCATAGAAACAGTTCTTTAATCTATGGATCTATTAAAAATGGTTCTAAAATAAAAAAGGTCAAAAAAGATCATTTCAATAAACTATTCTAGCACTAATATTTAAGTAGTATAAATGGCATAAACCGTACTCAATATTGTTTAAAAACATTTCGTCCTAGAATACTCAATAAACAGGTGAGAGAGCAATAAAACTTTTGAATGAAATGAATCTAAAACAGCCACATTTCCGTTTTCTATTTAAAGGAAAAGATGGACAGAAATTCGAGAAGGCTGAGGAAGACAATGTGAAGATAAATTAGAAATGCTTTTTCATTTTAATGGAGATTTGAGATGTCAGCAGAAGTTGTTCTAGTTTGCGTTCATATTCAACTCACGTTATCACTTTCAAGCTACATTTTCTGTGCAAAAGGCAGAAACAAACATCCCACACTGGAGCCTTGTCAGTCATTTTCTTTTAATCACACTTTGTGTAATAAAATAGAACTTGTTTAGTAAATTGAGTGGAGTCCAAATTACAAGTATAACCTTTAGTTGTGAGATTTACAAAAGGGAGAAAAAAAGATTTATATTTGTGAATAATCTGCCAAGGACGAGGTTTGCACAACATGCTCAAATAAAAGCCATATTAAGGTAATCTGAAAAAAGTTGAAGGGCGGATGCAGAAGAATTTTTCCAAATTAGCATTCATAATACACTGCAGAAGAGATTCAATCAATTTTCAGTGACAATTAATATTAATGCACATTTCATATTCTAGTCTTATTTGACTGTTCCACTCTGCTGAGCAACGCTTTTACAAACACAGGCGGGGACCTGTGTGAGCAAAAATGCTCAGGTTATTAACATGTCCTTTGATACAAGATTTCTATTAAAATTTTGCACAATGGAGCTGCTGTGCTTTGTCATTTTAGTATATCTGATTACAAAGATTTGAGAGTGAGTGTTGTGGAAACTGAAGACAAAGAATAAAGGCTCAACCTTTCCTCTAGCCATGGGGATCTTCTTAATTCTGACCTTTTTTTTTTAAATCAATGAATGGATGTGCTGAACAGAATACAATAAGTTCACTGTGAACAATGTCAGCCCAAGGAGCAGCTGACATTTAAGGTAATATAACATACAGAGCATCCAACAGCCTGAGCTATAGTGCAGAATAAACAGTGGTGAGGTGGAGGACATTTGGTTGAGAGGAAGGGAAAGATAAAGAGAACCTTCTCCTCCCACTCTCTCTACAAGTGGGGAAATGTCAACCATCATGTGCTACTAAGGAAAATTGTCCCATGTTATAATAAAGTGTGAAGATGAACCCTTAACAAATACACAAAGGGGTCAGGATGCATGAACAGTTAAAATAGAATTTTGAGCCAGTAAGCCTTTTGTTTAAGAGAGCACAAAAAAGCAATTTTTCTGAAAGTGTGTCGGATTTGTCTGCGGTCATAACCAACTATATCCACTGTTATTGTAATAATTTTGACAAGAAAATTACAATTGATCTATTTTTTTGTAATGCAAGTACATCTGGACTTTGTGGAAAACTTGTGGTTTCAATGAGGGAGCCCAGACTTGCATTAGGAAGTACACATCTTAAAGTATTTTCCTGATAAAGGAGGTGCATGCCATGGACTTTGCTGCATATATTGTAAAATTGTGAAATAAATACGTTTCCTGTAAAACATGAAAAATCCCTTTAAAAGTTCCTGCACACTCGTTTCTTATTCAGAGCTGCATTCCCAGAGAAAACTAAAGGACCAACTTTAATGTTGAGAATTCTTATTTGGAGTCTGCATAAATCTATGGACCCTTTCTGAATTAATAGTGGGAGCACCCCTCACACACACACACACACACACACACACACACACACACACACACACACACACACACACACACACACACACACACACATATACATACACACACCATAAACATTAAATTTATGCAGAGTAGAAATCCCCCCCCAAAAAAGGCTACACAGCAGTATTGGTTGATTTACTTGAAGTGGGTATATATGCACATTTTTACACGTGCTTAAATGCGGGCAATGGAACAGCAGAACCAGCTCAAAGGAAAAAACAGCCAATCCTTCCCAATCCCTGATCAATGGCTTTAATGAATGAGTAACTTTAAGAACCGTGCTAATAAACTGATCTGATCTGCACGGCAAACAAGGTGTATAGTCCTGCTGCCCTTCATCTCTCCCCTTACTGAGGCTTCATCGGATATTATTTGGTTGTATTTGCGTTGTAACACTTTGTTCAAATGTTATTTCAATCCTATTTCATTTTTTGAATTCTGATTATATTACTGTGATGAATTTGGTGACCAAAGCAGCAGAATGATATAAGAATTCCAAATGCAGCACTCAAAAGTTCAGGTGCTTGAAGTTAATAAAGGATGCAGTGACAAAGAAAAAAAATCCAGCAGAGGTGAGACAGCTGTCAGATCACAGACCTTCTCTTCTGTCAGTGAGATGTTCCCTCCACCAGGAGATCAAATGAGTCTAGGGGGGCTCTGAGAAGAGAGAGAGAGAACCTTTTCCCTCTGTCCCTTTTCTATTCTCTGAAAACAAGAACTTTTTAAGAGGAGAAAAAAATCTTGTCAGAACCCTCCGTGGCTGAGACCAGGCGAAATGACAAAAGAAAGCAGCCAGTTTTAGAATTCCTCAGACTTTTACTTTGAAGGTGGTGTAATGTTTCTGGTGATGTGATCCTGCGGTGGTGATTGTACCGCTTGTTTAGTTTTTGAATGTTTTAAGTGGTTGAATATGATGGAGAATGTGCACACACATGCGCACTAACTTGACTTGAGTTGGCAAAAAGAAACGATGAATGAGAAGAAAACTAAATGATAGATGAAGCTCTGCGTAGGAAGATGAATGGAGCTCCTCAGTTTCACCGCAAGATGGAAGCGACTGCCATGTCAGGGAGGGCCTCTCAGATGAACTGGGGGAGGGAAGTGGGATGTGCACCAGTATGAAACAATCACCCAATCGCTAAATAATTGAGACCATTATGTTATCAGACGTTATCAGTGTGGTCCAAGGGCTTCAAATTCCTCCAGCCTGAGCAGATTACACCCTTGAGCGGAGCTCAAAGACATGCTGATTCTTTACGCTACGTCACCCCGTCAGTTCTGAAGTGCTGACTGGGAGATGAAGGCGTTTCCTCCTCACTCGGAGCGTGCCAAACATCCTCACAGAGAGACTGAGAGGTTCACCACACCTTCACCTTGTCTTTAAACCATTTTTGAAGTTGAAGAAATACTGCTGTAAAAAAAAAACTCTTCCTTTTGGAGAGTCCAGGCTTTTCTATTTTTCTGCACAGTTTGCAGCCTTTAATGCTCCATCAAACCTTGGAAAAACTAAGCAAAGGATACCAACAACATGATGCCAAATGATCAAAATTAATGAAATACTTAATTTTGTGAGGGAATTGTTTGAAACACAATAAAGAATCAGTTTTAAATTGAATTGCGCGCCAAAGAATTGAATCACGGCAATTCACATCTTTAATCAAGATGGCAGTGAGATTATAAACATTATATATTATGCTATTGTAATATGATGTTTTCCAGCCTCCCTCTCCCCACCTCTCCATCCCCACATACGGTGAATTTTTTTTAAATTGAGGCTTGAACATTCACAGTGCTGCCATAATGCTTATGCATTATTCATGTCAATAAGAAGAATCCATATTCTTTTAATCATTATATAAATCTTAGCACCCACACATTTAAAAAAAAAATACTAAACTCACAAATGCATTAAAAACCTATTGAAGTTTCACTTTTGATAGAGCTTCAGGCATTTTTATGGGAAAGTGCAGCAGAAATCATAACTCTAAATTTGTATAGATGTGATTATTTCTTCTTTAGGAAAAAAGAACTCTTACATAAATCTTTAGTCATGGCAGGCACTTTTTAAAATAAGTGTAGAAGCATTAGTCAGAGAAATGCATTTTTTGTTGTTTCTGTTGTTTGTTTGTTTTAAACACCCCCAACCCCTCCAGAGTGAAGATAATTGAAATCAATCCCTTCACCCTCAAATCCAAACATGGTGCACAAATGTGCAAAGTGGTTTTGCAAGTGATCACAGCACTCACAGCTTCTGTTATTAAATTATTTCCCCAAACGAGTGACAGGAGCTGCAGAAGTAGTCACTGGGTATTTGGGGTTTTTTTGTTTTTTGTGTTTCATTTTGCAGTGCATGCTAATGAACGGTCATCACAGCGTGGCAGTGGAGGGGAAGGTGCACGCTGACGCTGCCACCTCTTTGGCAGACTACCCAGGCCTGAAGTCACAGACATTCACAGAGTCGTCCATCACAGGAGAACCCCCAGGGATATGCAGAGACCAGGATCTCCATATATTCGTGCTGCCCTCCCCTCATAAGCCCAGTCTCATCAATCAGACGCTGTATACGTAGACGTTCACAGAAGGTGCGGTCAGGCTGTTGCAGCTCTGATGGCTGCAACAGGTGGGGAAAATGCTGCAGTCTCTCAGGATCAGCAGCTTCAAACTGGTGAGCGCTGCAGTTCAAAAGAGCATGTGTGAATGGAGAGAGAGAGAGACAGAAAGAAGAGCAGAATAGATGAAACGGAGGATTTCTCCAGGCTGATGTACAGGATGCAGTCACCTGCTGAGCACAGGAGAATGGAGAAGCAACACACTTCACACAGACATATATGCGTCATATTAACAACTCTGTAGGAAAGCTGAGAGGAAAGAGATTAGGAGGAGCCATGATAGAAACATATATTTCTGTGAGTGGAAACAAGCTGCTGGCCCGATGACACGTCATTGCTCAGTCTGGGGCTTAGCTGATAAGGACGAGGTGAAGGGGGTCACTGAGCCCACTGCTCTGAGAACTAGCCACCACTCAGTTCAATTTCCTTAAGAATACAAGAACATTTCATATCACGTTCAGTCTCCTCTTGCCTTTTTCCAAATCTCAACAGAAGTCAAATGAGGGGAAAGGTGAAGAAGCGTGTACAAGAATGTATGAAAAGGGAGAGTTAAGGGTGGGGGGAGACAGTTGTGACAGAAGTGTTAAGCTATAAATTAAGAGGCACCTTCATATTATAGATGTATTTAATTTTATTGTGTTTAAATTGCACTGAAATAAGCATGTGGATTATGCCGATATACAATCAAATTATACTCAATTAGCCTATTTAGGGGATTGATTGTTTCTCTGGTTAGTGGTCATGGTGCAAGCTGCATGAGTGTGAAACTAATGCAAGTTGCTGATATAAATCTTAAGGTTTTTCAGATCTCTCATTTTTTATCTACCTTAATATAGTTGTGACAGTTATTAAATTTATCTCACATAAAGGGAGCATTTTCACTGAGCACATAAATAAACTGGAGCAGTGAACTGAAGCCTGGGTAGTATATCAGTTCATAAATCATGCAGTGATGGCCAGTGCGGTGACTCGCATTGCCGGTGAGATTTATCAGGTAATGCAGAAAATGCAGGGACTTCACAGAAATGGTTGGGTGGGTGGTTGGGTGAGTTAGGGAGGGGGCAGAGGCACAGATGTGAGGGGATGAAGAGGAAGTGATGAGCATCTGAGCAAAAAGGGAGCAGCCGATGAAAAGATTAGCATTCACAAAGTGCAATCATGGGATATGTCAGGTTATTAAAAGTGATTCAAACCCTCCCAGTGGTTTAAATCAGAACAATGTTCACTGCCATCCCTGGTTTCACATATCAGATGTAAAGTTTTTTTCTTGGCTAGACATAGCCCCAACACCAGGGAAAGATTGAAAGAATAAGGTTGTGAACTTTTGTGGCAGTGTCGAAGACTCTAAAAATCCAAAAACTGCATCAGCCTGAGGAGAATCTCTAGAGCTTATTATCAAATGAGTGAGTTATTCATGTGGAAGCAAGCATGCTGTTCTGTGTTTTCTCTTTTTCACCACATCCCCATCATGTTTTCTCTGTCAATTTTTCCCTGACAATTTACGTGGCCCTTACTTGGCCACCTCCCCGACTGCCTTATTTGCTCTTTCATGTTGTTGGGAAATTCTTCAGCCTGTCTGTGGGTCACTGCTTTGAGGCTGAATGCCTGACAGGAAGGAGAAAGGAGGCCATAATGGGAAATAGAGGAAGAAACAAAGCGCTTTCATTTCCAACTGGAAGCAAAGAAACAGAGACTGCAGAGCACACGGGGTAGAGCAGGAATTAGAAGCCCTGGGTTTCAGCTCTGCCAGTTTGAGGTGAGAATCAGAGAAAAGCACTCAGAAAACACACAGCAGGTTCCAAAACACTTTCCACAACACCAAAAAAAACTGTACCTGGCAGCAACTGATGGCTGCTACAGCAGGAAGCTGGGCAGAAGAGCATGCAGCACATGTTTTCTCTGCATATGAGATGTAGGTGCACATCCGCATGTAAAATGTGATAAAAACCAAGCACAGAGCATGATGTATATACAGCACAAGCTACTGCTGCTGATTGTTGTATTCAGCTGACTGAAAGAATGATAGGAGGCAAAAATTTTACATTATATGAAAATGTTATAGGGTATTTTTCCATAAAGTCAAATATGAATGTGTAGCTGTCATGACGCATGAGAGAATGAGGTCATCATGATCTTTGTTACTGATGGAGAGAGTTTCCATCTCTCCGTCTGCAGCACATTTAAAAAGAAGTGACATTATGGGGACAAGCGCCATTGAAAATGCAGCTCATCTTTGGTAATCTCATAACAAACAATGAGCTCAGATAATGATCACGTTTTTGATCCATGAGAACTCATCCAGCATTAATGAAGTGTTGCTGAATAAACAGATGCTTTTATACAGTAAATTATAACCCACATCTATAAAAAGAAACATGATCACTCCTCATTACAGTGGCAGACAAGAATATGGTTTCCTCTAAAAGTAAAAAAAAATTGGATGATTAGATCTGTTTTTGCTTTTTTTTTTAAGTGCACTACACTGTAGGATGCAGCCCATCAACTATTGCATATGAAAAGGTACTTTTGTCTCATTTTATGAAATCACATCTGTACAAATTTGTTCCCAAGTGAGAAAAATACCTTAGAAGGTGCCATTGTAGATGTGATCTGTGCAGATTCAGTTCCTTTCCCAACTGTTCTCTGGGAAGAGAAAGCTGGTCAGCCAACATATGGTGCCTGGGTGAAGGCCAGTAGAACTCTTTATTCAGAGATGTAATGACACCACCCTGATGGTAAAACACTTAATTGTCATGCAGTGTTGATCAAAAATACCTTGCAATTCCAAAATTAGCAAGAAATAAGAAAGAAAGAAATAACATTCCTAAAAAGAGATGCCTTCTTTCTTACAAGAAACAAACATTACATTAAAAAGTATGCAATTTAAAAGAAAAGCAGCCTACATGTGTATGGAGCACTTATGGATGCAATAAGGTTATTCCTGCTTGAAGCAGATAATTCAGCAAGAACAAATATGAATGTTAGGTGAATTTGCAGCGTTCAACTTTTATTTTTACCTCTTTTCAAGGTCTGTTTTTGCAACAACAGACCTTGATCACTGGTGAGAAACATGTCGCTTGTTGTCGTGCCGCCGGGCCTCATTTAAATTTCAATTTGGCAAAGGGAGGAAGGCAATAAGGAAGAAGAGTAGGGAAATGTGAGGCACTGAAGGGCAAGTCAGCAGTAAGTCCAATCACTCAGAGATGAGAGTCGTTTGTCTCAGTCTGAGGGTTACTCATTCAATTAAGAGCTTGTTTTAAAGCAGAACATAGTATTGATTCCTTCCTCTTAACGCTGCATCAAAACAACTGGCCGATGGCTAAAATATTTCCAAAAGCTAACAAAAATTGCCAATACTTACAAGATAAATGTTAACAACAGAGGGAGCACATGAGCACCAGAAAAAAAAGAACTGTTTTAAATTATTCATGGTGAATTACAGACTTATGTGCTACCTCATTACACCCCAGAATGTGCGGCAACCCTGCTGTGATTGAGTTGGCTATTTGGGGTTTTCACAGTCATTTTGTATTTTATGAATTTATATTGCTCTCCTTCCTAAAGCAACAAGCCCAAGATGGAGCTGGCAAAAGTCTAACTTCTACCATTTTAAACCAGAGAATTGCTCATAATGACCAATCACACATCCTCTGAATGTTTTCTTTACCTTGTATTCTTTATATTTCCCTAATGCTTAATTTGCAAAGTACTTTTATTGGTCTCCATACTGTTAAAATCCACAAAGCCCCCCTTAAAAGGATGCTAAATGTGACGAGGGTTGTTACAACAGGTAATTTCAGACAGGAGGAGAACTTACTCTGAGTCAGAGTAATGCATGCATTTTCAATTTGTTTCCATCTTTCAATTTACAAAATAAGAATTACCATTTTTTTAGACTATCTTTTTGATTAAAAATGAATGATACATATACTATAGACACATCTGTGTTGTGACTAGTTGAAAATATGGTTATTATGTGAAACCATGCTCTGGCAATATATCTACAATAACTCTAAATGCAAACTATGTAGCTGTAAATTGTGACAACATTGTATTATAAGTCAAGCTGTAAAATTGAATGACAGAACCCATATTGTCAGTGTGGCTTGATGAGTGAGCAGAGTGCAGACATCTAAGATGGAATGGAAGGTAATTTGTTAAATGAGACAAATCCACAAAATAAAACTCATCCCCCTCCCCCCGGATTTGTGCTTTGTCTGCAAAAATGAGGATTTGCAGCATCTTCTCAGACATCCAGGGCCACTGGTGAGTGCAAAGAGTTATTATTCACATCAACATCTTACACACACACAGAGGCATACTTGTCCAGAGGTACAGTTATGGCAGTCCATCATCTATTGCACTTTTTTCCTGCCCAGTTTTAATGGCTGCCTCAGGGTGGTTACAAGAGGTACAAGCAGATTTAATAGTCTGCATATTGAGGAGACTCATAATGCAAGAGGTGCACAAGGAGTCAGACAGTAGGTGGGACAACTTAACACCAACACCCACTCGGCTCCTGACCTTTGAGAAAGGAACCATAAAAAGAAAATCCATTGAGTTCACAGTGAGTGGACTTAAAGAGACAAACCTTTAAGCTGTATCAATAGAATCTAACTTCCTTTATTTCTAATTATGTCCTTTTTTAGTGTGATTCCTTATAAAAGAACAATGAAAAAAAAGCAGTAAGGAAAAAACTACTGTTGGTTAAATATGCGTTCATATGTGTAAGATCAATTTAGAGCA
Source organism: Arothron firmamentum (assembly GCA_016586285.1). Classification (NCBI taxonomy): domain Eukaryota; kingdom Metazoa; phylum Chordata; class Actinopteri; order Tetraodontiformes; family Tetraodontidae; genus Arothron; species Arothron firmamentum. Next base: position 21,339 of record BJFM01003761.1, on the reverse strand, counting down.
CGCAAGAGAAATATGTCTCACCCTGCTTGTCATGGCATGATGGAGCTTGCTGGGAACACATACTGGCAGGAGTGTTTAATTTCCATGCAGTAAATGAACATTGAACATGGTGGAGAAACTCTGATGGGGCTTTTCATCAACAGTATGTGCTGATGATGACTGTAGGCACCAGAAGATGCACACTGCTCCTGTACGGGCACAATAACATTTAGATTATAGGGATGTACAAAGCTGACAGAGTAAAGGAAAAAGTGAATCTAGAATTCTACTGTTTTATAGTTCTTAGGGAACTGGGTTGTTGATGTAGAACACAGAGGAACAGAAATATTCATGCAGATCCTCACATGGGAGCAATTTTCTGTGCAACGGAAGGCCAAAAATGCAACCAGCTTATTCTCCTGCCTTCTCCTTTCAGCCCTAACAGCCTCTCAGTCGTGATAAAAGCTCAAACACATCAGTTTCTCCTGCTCGGGCAAGTACTGAGTGTGCTATTCACTGCCTTAAAAAACCTCCTTTTGAGTGAGAGAGCCCAATCCATTCCTCACCATCCTAGGAAATTCACAGCAAGCAGCTTATCCACAAACAAAAGTGCCAGGCAGAATGAAAGGGGAGCGCTGATGCGGTTACTGAAGCTGTTGAGAAGGCTCCTAGCCGAGCCACAAATTGCCTCCCTCGTTTTGGCGGTGCAGCCCTAACACGGCTGAAGCCGCACATCGATTTTCAGCCACCTTGATGAAGCCTCACCGCAGCTGCGGCGCTTTTTCTGGTTTTCTGCTAAATGAGTGCTGTCTGCACCTGACATCATAACAGGTTGTATTCTGACCTGCTGCCAATCACAAAAGCTTATCAAGCACCAACAATGGCCAAAGGCTTTCCATGGAGGAGACATTGACAGACTTCATTTCTGAGGCAGTTTGGGCCTTTCAGCACTCCGAGCAGCTTGGTCTAATTCCTGCATTTTTATGTGAAAAAACAAACCCCCTGCTTGCCCCTAACATTTTGAAAGAGTGTTTGCAATCTAAATCCCTCATTCCCAGAGACAAGCTCGTTCTCACCAGTTATCTATTAAAGCCCACAGGCAGTAACTTTGTCCAGCGATCTGCTTCCTGAGCCCTCACCTCGTGCTTGGTCACCTGCCAGAAAAACTCAGCAAACCCAAAAGTGATGGTGGCCCGCAATCTATTCCATCAGAGCTGCCCGATATATCAACCACACGACAATAATTTGTCACTACTACACAAAAGGAAGGTTAAAATGCATTGTTGGAATTGCAGAGGTAAGTGACTGATTTCTCACTGCACGCATATTTATCTTTAGTTGCGTTCCATTTTTGCTCTGGGCCTCTGGGAAAGCGCATCTTGTGTGTTATATGTTCCATAATTGCCTGCATATCATGTTTGAGCATCATAATGGAGCAGCAGGATGTCTGGAGGTCCACCTGGAGGTGCAAAGGCTGCACAATTTAAATGGAGAAACCAATTAGTAATTTCAGCAGCAGCTCTGTGACCAGACACGGTGCAGAGGTCCCTGTTAAATTAAAATAGAAATGCAGACTCGCCGTAATGGGGCCAGAGTGCTTGTAAATCACATCACAGGGAATCAGACAGAAAGCAGAGCAGGAACAAGCACCAAACACTACAGGATTTGTACAAACCTAAGATTATACAAATATGGTGCGAGTTCTCCTGCTGTCGCTTGGATTTCTTCAAGGAATTGCTCATTTGATTTCTAATCATTTAGCTACTAAGTGAATGAGCAAGAGCTATAACTACACACACACTCGTTCTCTCTCTCTCTCTCTCTCTCTCTCTCTCTCTCTCTCTCT
>BJFM01003760.1:109925-121440 GCA_016586285.1 Arothron firmamentum | reverse complement strand
GTGTGTGTGTGTGTGTGTGTGTGTGTGTGTGTGTGTGTGTGTGCGCGCGCAGGTGCAGGATGTACAGCTTTATGGGTGGAGGGTTGTTTTGTGCAGGAGTGGGGAACATCCTCTTGATCGTTTCCACAGCAACCGATTACTGGATGCAGTATCGGCAGTCTGGTAACTACATGCACCAGGGCCTGTGGCGCTACTGTATGCCAGGAAAGTGTTTCCCCCACAGCGAGAGCGTTGGTAAGTGATGATGGGAATCTGCATCCGCTCTGACGGGAGCCTCTCAGCCAGGTCGCATTTGGAAAATGAGCATTTGATCTCGGACATTTTCCCTGGATAAAATCAAGTTTAAATAAATCCATTCGACCGACCTGTTGACAGGCTCATTACGATTTTAGTCACATCCTCCGCCTCCTTTCATTAATACTGCTGACCTCACCAGGGACTCCTGTTGACCTGTGATCTTGTCCTTAGCCCACTTAGACGCCACCCGTGCCCTCATGATCCTCTCTCTTTTGGCCTGCTTCTTTGGTATCATCATTGGTATCATGGCGTTCATCCACTACTCGTCCTTTGACAGGTTTGACAAAACCTTTGCTGCAGGCATTTTGTTTTTCATCTCATGTAAGTTCACATTCCATGCCTTTCTCCTTGGTTTGGTTTGAAACAGTGCTCTGTGTTCCATTTTTAATTTAACTGGGTCAAATTGCGAAAAAAAAAAAACAACACATGGAAAGTACTGTCCATCCTTCAAAACTGATTCGGAATAAATGTGGTTACGTAGAATATGGATGAATGGATGGATGGATGAATGGATGGATGGATGGATGGGTGGATGGATGGATGTTTAACGTAGCAACGCTACAACCGCGAGCTACGCCAAGCGTAGAATTAGCAAATGAGTCACATCCGAGTGTTTTTATAATAGTGGTAGTTGCTCAACAGCATTAATAAATGTTCTGGAAGGAAATTTTATATTTTTCTGATTGAACTTCAGTGTTTATGCTGAAGATTTTGACATTCTTACATTGTATTTTCATCCTTGCCAGGCTTCTTGGTGTTTCTAGCAATGGCTGTGTACACTGGGGTAACGATTAACTATTATGGGAAACGCTATGGAAACTGGAGGTTCTCTTGGTCCTACATCATTGGCTGGGTGTCGGTGGTCCTCACTTTCTTCTCTGGTAAATATGCAAAGTCCGTCACAAGAAAGCTGCCAAATTCAATTTGCTGTCATTTCAACCAAAACTGAGAGCCGGAAATGAAACAAAGACTGTGGCCAAGTGCTTCAATCCAGGATTGGACTCCTGTTTTCCCTGTTGGGAGATATTTCACCTCTCACAAGAGGTTTTAGCACTTTCCATGCATGAAATTATATAATGCATAAAATTAGGTGAGCAGTTTTAAAATAAACATTTATGACTATATTTGCTAAGAGGCAATAAGTCAAAATAGTGATCAAATTGAAAAACTTACAGTTAGCAACTGTCACCTTTGTAATACAGCAAAACATGCTGTTAATGACTACTTTGGGAATTTTGTTTCGCTCCTGATATCAGTCTTATTTGTTCGCTTTGGCATTTATTCAGTGTCAAAGGTGCAAAGGTCAAGTTCAAGGGCCATTTTGAAGATCTTAGTGGAAGTCCTGATACCGGGAACGTTGTCAACGCTCATCATTATAGTAGTCAAGCCTGTGAAGGGAGTGGAGGAGCTGGCCTCAGCCGTGACTAAAATCAGCTTTACCACTGTGTCAGGGATGCACCTGTGCTTGTCATCACTAAAACCTTTTTTTTTCATTATTTGCAGTTTTACATGGTTTAAATTAAAGGTTGTTATATATTTAGTGCAGGGTTTTTGGATAACCTGATTATTGATTACTTTTCGGCCAACAAAGATAAGTAAAGGTGGATTTTCCCTGATTCCTTTAATTGTTTATGGATAGAACAATATTTACCTACTGATTAAATAAGTTTTTTCTGAGATCTGGAGTCCTAAAGTGTTTATGCTAGATGGCCAGGTCTGAAATAAAGCGGTGCCTTCTCTATTTCTGCAGGTATATTCTATTTGTGTGCCTATCGGATGCACGAGTGCCCCAGGACCACAAACACCCATTAGAAGACAGAGAAACGTGGGGACCAGAAGTACTTGGAGGCTGTGTCCATCCATCATTAACAAAGATGCCAAGATCATTGCGGAACAAATGAAGTTTGAATAAAAAACTGACAAATTAAAATGTGCAATTATGTGCATCTTACACGCTTTATGATGAATGGAAATGGAAACAAAATGTTTCCTCATGGTGTTTTTTCTTTTTTTCTTTTTTTCTTTTTTCTTTTTTAAAAAAAAGCTCACATTGAGAAGAAACTCAAAAAGAAGAGTCAGACAGAAAAACATACAAACAAGACTGTCCACCCTCCATTCCCAGCTGTACAGAAATAATCACATTTGACATTTTAGGTTATTTTTACTGAGATCATTTATGTCTGCGAGTTAGTTGAGTTTAACAGAGCCATTCTGTCAGCTGCTTCCTAAAAAAAAAAAAAAGGTTTCTTTGATTATCAATAGGTGACCATGCTTTGTTTGTAGTTTGTTGTTGTTGTGCTCATGTAGTTCATCTCCAGTTCTTTTATTCTTATGCTCTTTCTCGTGGTTGTTGAGAGTGTCTTGCGGGTGGAAGATGCGCATTACCGATGCGCCACTGCCACCTTTCATCCAAACGTGCCACTTATCCAAGTGACGCACTGACTGACCGGCTCACGGTTTTACTTAATGAAATGGACACAAAAAGCCGCTTAAGCGCGTTTCAAAACCGATCTTTAAGTCGATTTCATCACCATTTGATTCATTTACTTTCTAATTCCCCCCTAAAAGCAACTTGTTATCCCGGTGTGCGCTATAAAGGGGATTGACACTCCGCCAGGTGCAGCGGGTTACCTCCATCTGGCCTTGTTTATAAAAGCTTTTTTTACCTCGCATTTGCCACGCAGGAGCAACAGCAGCATGCTGCAGGGGCAGTTTCTTAAAAAAAAAAAAAAACAAGCAAATGTTACTACTGTTTGTACGGAGGATGCACACTAAGACTAATGGCTTTTAAGAAATCCATGCACCTTTTATATCCGCCTTAATCATGCATGGAGTTATTATTGAGTGTTCTTCAGGTAGAATTAATTACAGTCCAGCTATGTGCACCACACACGTCTACTTATGCAAACTAATGCAGCAGAACAGCGCTTTTCCAGCGTAACTGATTCCCAGTAATTAATTTGTTCTGCTTCCAGCTGATCAAATGGAAATCCTGTCCTCCAACCCAAGGATTACAACTTCCGCTCTGACATCTCCCTTAATTGCCTAATAGCATTGCAGCGTGAATTCTGCCTACATTAGACACTTTCACATTAAGCGACTTGATTGGAAATGTGATGACAACACCATATCAACAAATTACAGCGCACCGCTTTCTCTGGCAAATGGGCACAGGAGCGGCACTTGTACTCTCCTGGATTTTAATACCAACAATTACAGCCAATTTGCACGGAATTACCAGACAGACCCGCAGCAGAGCAATCCTCCTGTGAAACAAGCGGCATCGCTCCAGCGAAAGAAAGGCAGAAGTTCTCCTGGTGCATTCTAAAACCCCGCACTCACGCCGTGAGGCGTTCAAGTGTCAAAGGCCCTTTTTCGGAAGCAAATGTGCGCAAAATACTTTTGCGTGACAAGCTATTCCCTGTTGTGATTTAATACGTGTTTTTCCAGAGGTTTGTCTCCACGCGAGTGTATTTCATCTTTTCTTTAAAAAATTAAATATGTGGTTGTGATTTTGTTTAAATTTATTAACCACAGTATAACCCAACTTACTGATAATTGTATATATCTCGCCTTCACTGACAGCCACGGACCACAAGAATAATGAAAGCTTCCTCAGTGAAACGCAAGCCCCATTAACTTCTTTATTAACATATATGCGTGATGGAAAATATGTCTTTAGATAGGACCATCTTGTAATAGTAGGACCAAGTTTATTTAAAAATGCAATACTGTATAATGGTTTAATAAGCTCCGTGTCCAATTTCCATTATCGCTTTTTAAAACAGTTTTTAAAGTGAAAGTACTGTGGTCAGGGGAAAAAACAAACAAACAAACAAACACCGTAAATATGTATGGTTAAAATTAGGTTAACAGACGCGCATCTAGAGGTGCTTATGCTGCCCTATGAATGAAACTGATATAATTTAAACTTTATCACAAGGAATGGGCTTTTACATAAATTCCTTTTTAATGAATCTATCAAGAACAGAAATTATTGTTGTTTTTTTTAACTTGAAGCTAATCCCCGAAAATAATTTGAGAAATGATCAAGTGGTTCTTGTAAATTGTGATATTTAGTTTTTTAAAAAATCCATTGTCCGATACAATCTGGTAATTTATAGTCAGTAATTTCGCTGAGTGTTATTGACTTACTTCTTAAACTTGGTTTTGCGTAATTCAGACAGTGGGCTAACTTGTGCGTTCACAGGTGTTCCGCAGTTTCCACCGCATCTATTCACCCGCCTCGAACGCGTGTGCGCCAATCGGAACCAAGACGCGGCTCCCAACCGGTCCCCTCTCTCCGTCACCAAATTCCAGTTGGCTGAAAGGCAGAGGAACGCAGCCAATCCGCTCCGGTTCGTATCTAAACGCTGGTTTTGAACGGGCCCTCCCACTGATGTCCGTGAAGTGCTCAGCTCCGTGTCATTTACGCAGCGTCCGCATTAAAGAGCCACGACCATTGCGGGAGAGAGCTGATGCTGATGCTGATGCTGCTGCAGGTGTAAAGGCCGGAAAAGAACCCAGTCAAAGTCGAAGCAATGAGCCTCAACTACGCGTCTGCGGCGCCCGCGCAGAGATCCACGTCGTTTTTCATTGACGACATACTGCACAAACCCAAGCCGCTGAGGGAGGTCATCCCCTCACCGTTCTGCGGCAGCCTGGCCTCCCGGATGCCCATCCTGGAGTACGGATACCCGCTGATGCCAACCCCGATCCTTGCGCCGCATCCTCATCATCCCCTGCACAAGCCGGAGCATCACCAGTATTTCTTCACCTCTGGTACGACTTTTCTGACGCGCGGGGAAAATAGTGGATGTTCTGTTGATCAAGCAATCTGAGATTAATAGTTTTCCCAGCGTGTGTAATTCTTTCATATTTGCTCTTCTGTTTGCTTTTATTTTCGCCAATATTTTTGTAATCATTATTTCCTTTTTGTAACCATTATTTTCCTTTCAGTACTTTTTAATTTTATAAAGCGCCTTTTCATGCGCCATATTGTTGTTATAGGCTGTTTTTATGATTGTTTGGATTATTCTCAGTGAGCATTATCTTTGGATTGTTGTATGAATGCTTTTTATCCCCCGCAGGGATGCAGATGCCGGCCCTGTTCCAGCACCACGCCGAGTTACCGGGGAAGCACTGCAGACGCAGGAAGGCCCGGACGGTCTTCTCCGACTCGCAACTGTCCGGCCTGGAGAAGAGATTCGAGATCCAGCGGTATCTGTCCACGCCAGAGAGAGTGGAGCTGGCCACCGCGCTGAGCCTGTCCGAGACGCAGGTACGAGCGCGCACGCACGCACACGCGGAAAGAAATAGACGGTTAAAACAGAAAACAAACATGCGCACAAAAACACGCCATTCTAAAGTGAACGGCCTGAATTTAATGATGATTATTATAGAGCCCGTGGGCAAACACAATTTTACATGGTAAATAAGTAAGTAAGTAAAAGTAAAATAGTGTTGGAAAATATTTCTCTATATACAGAAATGAATTATTTAATTGACGAAAACATAAATTATCTCAATAAAATAGACTACATAATGTAATATGTCACGCATTCTCACGTGTGTTTGTTTATTTGTTTGTTTGTTTGTTTGTTTGTTTTAAATCCTATATAGGTGAAAACGTGGTTCCAGAACAGGCGGATGAAGCACAAGAAGCAGCTGAGAAAGGCGCAGGACGAGCGGAAGACCCCCGCAGAGCTGGAGCGCACCACGGACATCTCCAGCGAGAGCGACCTGACGGAGAAGAGCGCGGCGGAGCTGAAGCGCGGCCTGCAGCCGGACTCATACATGCTGGACGACCACGACGACGAAGAGGACGACGACGTGGACATCGAGGACGACATTTGCTCCCCGGATCATCTACTATAGTAGGAGGTAGAGAATGTTTTCTAATCTGTACATCAGCTGTAAATAACGCGGAGTTTCCTTACCTTCGGTTTAAAAATGAGTTGCCTGGTTTAAACAAAGAGGGCTCTATATGTACTATTACTAACGTTAATATTTATTTAAACATGCAGAGTGGATCCATTCACTGCAACTGCCATGTCCTATAGTCATTTTAACAAGGCTGTAGATGCTCTTATTACTATTATCTAATTGCTCTTGCACTTTTCATTCAGTACACCACTTTTGTTTTACTTCTCTTTATTTTCTGTGCTTAATTTTCCATGTTGTTGGAAATTTTGTAAATCATATTTGATCGATATTTGAGTCATGGCATTCATATTTTCTCTGTAAATATACAGGTTATAAGCGTGAATGACTCGTCTCTGCTTATTGTTTGGATTTTGTTATACCGAACTTATTTTCTCTGTTTGTATTTTGGACATCAGAAGAAGAATGTCCTGTGTAGGAGAACTGCGAGGTCACAACACCTCTTTTTAATGCAACTCGTTTTTGGCCCCAAATTACGCGCGACGATGAAAAGAATAAATCCGTTTTCAATTTAAATCACGACAGCAATCAAGATTTAAAAATGGAATCATAAATACGTTTTTGCTGATATATAAACACAGGCAGTTTGCAGTCCAAAACGCACATTTATATTTTAATTACATTTTTAATAATGAAGCATTTGCATTTTTATACAGTAGCCAACATGGACCATGGAAGGGCAATGTTAATATTCATTGTTTAATGCAAATATGTGGACCATGTGCACTATAGCTGCAGTATTGAAGAGAAATAAAAAGAATAAATTCCTTTGAGCTAATTCTGGTGATGTATCAGTTCTCTTATTTTCAGAGTGCTTACAGCGTTTGGAGGATTGGCAGCAGTGATATGAAGGGCAAGAAATAAACATGTTGGTGACATTTAGCTCATTCACAGACCAATGCAAAAGCTGCACATTTCTGGATTCAAATGATCCTGGTGAATCTTGATGGATTACAAAGTTATCTTTTCCATTTAAAAGAGAATGAATGACAGTGGTTTTAACATGTATATGCCATGTCCATAACACTAGCATAGATCCTTAATACAACCATTGTATGGGAAAGTTTGAATTTTTATTTCTTACAAAATATCTGCAGCATCCATTTCTGAACAGTTAATATAAAGTAAAAAGGACACAACTATCTCAATAAAGCAGGTAATTAAATATTATTTATGGAGCATTTGTGTAATTGTATCAAAAGGTATAATTGCTACAGTGACCATATTTTGATCATTTTGGAACTGACTATACAGCATACGTGGTTCCTGCATCTTATTGCAGATGAATGTGATAAATAACCATAGAAAAGACACATAAAGATACATTCAGCTGTAAAAATGAAGGCAGTCTTCATCATCTTATGCTCTGCTTCAAATGGTTCAACAATCACAACAACTTATTTAAATAAAATTTTAGTAGTAGTAGTAGTAATAATAATAATAATAATAATAATAATAATAATAATAATAATAATAATAATAATAATAATAATAATAATAATAATAATAATAATAATAAGACATGTGCCATTTTAAAAGCATTCTCTGGATCACATTCGTTGTACTTTGCTTCTTCATGATCACCGACTCGTGTCCTCGTCCAAATGTGATTCTGATTAACAGGCAGCAGGGAGAAAGCTATGTGGAGAACAGGCCATGCAGAAGGTGATCAATTAAAAGATTAAGTGTTTTGCAACACATGGACGCATCTGCATTTGGTCCTTAATAGCAGGGCCATCAGCTCATTTTCAGGGAGCCTGCCGCCTGCTGAAAGCTTGTTCCTTACATCAAAGTGCCCACGTCTGCCTTCGCTTCCCAATGAGCAGAAAGGGATGCTAATTTGGCCCTCTTCATGTATGGTGGTGAAAGACTCCTTCAATTAACTGGATTTCAATGGCAAAAAAACAAGTAGGCGGGTCCTAAAAAAAGATACAAGAGACTCAGTCTGGACAGGCAGGGTTTCTCATTAAATTAAAAAGGGCTCTCTCATTTGTTCCCAACAGCGCATCTGAGGACTTAACACTAAAAACACTGAACTTCAAAGAGGCCATGATGGGTTAAAAAGAGACTATAATCTAATTAAAATATTGCACGGAGATAAACTGCGCTTTGACAATGATCTGAGGGTTCAATTAGTAAAATGAGCTGCCACAGAGTGCTCAGCGACAGGGCCGAATTTTTACAAAAGAACGAGGGGGGGAAAAAAACACACTTTTCACCGAAATCATTTGGGCTGTTTGTTATTGATGCGCGCTCTGAAGCAGTCAATCAGGACCCAATCAGACCCAGTGAGACAGGTGACAGGAGACTGTAGCAATCATGAGCCGCAGTGACTCCTAATCCATCGTGGGGGCGGGGAGCCCCCCCTAGCCTCCCAGCTGCCTTCAGGTGGTGGGGTACACCGTGGGCAATTTGCAGGCTCATCGAAACGTTTTCCAACTCACAGTCCCACCTAAGGCCACTTCAAGGTAGCCAAATGTGTCCCGGTGAGGTAACCGGTGGAGAGAACCCGTGGCGAGAGAACACACAAACCCGGTACAGAAAAGCCCCCGGCCCCCAGGAGGTGAGGCCACAGCGCTAACCACTGCGCCACTGTGCCACCATGTGACTCATAATTACTGCTGTTAATTACTGTAACAAGGGTTCACTGACGTTCGGTTGCCGGGCGTTGCTACCTGCGACGCCTGCTGTTCTGACTCAATCGCCGGAGCACCGTGACTAAAAAAAATATACAGATATACGAGTTACGACACGAGATGGTTGAAAAGATGATTTGCAGGTTTTGGTTTGAAGGCTTTCATTGAAGAAATGAAAAATGCGTTAGAAAATAAAACTCAGTGCTTAACTACAGTCCCTTTGTTCAAACAACCAGCTGATTTCTTCTCTCTGCTCATGAGGCGTGGCGTAGTCTACATTTGGTGGATCAAAAGGTATGAAAACTTGCATTTGCTTCGCCTCCATCATTTTCTGAGGAGAGCAAAAGCCCTCTTTTCTTCCTCGTGCCGCTTTTTGAGGATCTCCAGTCTGGAGAACTCGGGCATAGTCAAGCCCTCGATGACGCCTCTGGACCGCTGCGTCTGGTTCTTCTTTGGCTGTTGCAGTGCGGGAGGTTTCGCGATGGTCTTCGCATACTCCAAAGCCTTAGAGTGAAAGAGAGAACGGCAGAGAGATCGAAGAGAACAGAGAATGAAACCCATTTAATGTTAATACTAATATACGAGACTGAATGTGTATAAGAACTCAGATGCTGTCTCATCCACACACACGCACGCACGCACACACACACACCTTCATCCTGGGAACTTTTTGGTCATTGTCTTTCGGCTCCTTGGCTGGTGTGAAGGGTGTCCTATTTATGTTCTTGTTCTGCTGGCGGATCGCATTTGCATACTGCCTCTGCCGTCTCATTTTCTCAGCCTGTCGATGGTGAAAGAGTGGGCGAGAGGAGTGAGACACATAAACAGATTATAAAAGAGGCTTTAATTAACTGAGCCAGGTCTCCCTTAAGACCATTCTTTTGTGTCCCCCCACAAGAAAACCTCAACACAGTGAGCCATTCATTCAACATTTACACATATCCTTCACTAACCGCTTTTCTGTGGAGATGCACAGAGTTCAGTCTAATTTAAAACTGGCCAAACACGCTCAATTTAAACAACTGGGGGATTAACAAAAAATATCAAAGGCCAAAGAGCACTTAACTTCTTAAAGCAGTGCTTATTCCCTTTGTAAATGAAATGTTCTCTGTGCGGCAGCGCAAACTCGGACACTTGGGTCAGTGGAGACACAACGACATCAGCATGAGACAGATAATCACATTTGCCCAAATTATTTCCAATTGCTTTTATTTTTTTTAAAAAAACACCTGTCACACTACACGTGCACACGCCGTGTCTCATCTGTTGCGCCTAACAGCGACTTAAACACCCGAATCAATACCCATCACCAAAGAAAACGGTGAATCAAATTAAGACTTTTACCCCAAAATCTTACATTCCCTTCTCCTCAAGTACTTGTGTGCTTCCCTTCAAAGCTGATGTCGCTGTTCCAGAGCGTGATTTGTTTAAACACAAGACTTACCTGGTGTCTCCTTGGTTCAAGGGCAAAGAGACAACAGTGGTGGTCGGTACTCACTGTCTTTTCGATGCTTTTGTAGTCAGGACCCAGTCCGCTCAGTACTATATCTGACTTAAGCTGCTTGTAGTCTTTAAGTGTGTATGCCTGAGAGAGAGGGAGACAGACAGAGACAGAGGCATCCATGCTTCCGATAATCAACTAAGCCATTTCCTTGGATTTCGTCCAGCGTGATAAACAACGTCAGGAGTCACACATCAGTGTTTGTGAGTCTTCATTTGGTGTTTATGTGATAGAATTTCATTAAAGCCACGCAAGAAGCGTAATTTAGAATGATTGCTGTTATTTTAAAAAAGTCAAACTGGAATAAAATGTCAGGAAGATCTTCTTATTTTGGTAAATGTCTGCCTGTATTGTATGAAGCATAAGCTGTTCTGGTCAAACCTCTGAAAAAAACTGGATTACCGGCAGTTCCTAAACCATTGTTAAAGAATAATACTCAAATCAATGTTGAGCCACTATGAGAACGGTTGAAGAGGGATGGATTAAATAATCTGGCCCCGATTTGAGTCAGAATAAGTTATTTTAATAGTTGCGTGACGGTTCGGTCCAAATAAACCAGAAATCTCAGTGCTGAGCAGTAGTTTGTTGGTACCAGAAGTGATGGTTGAACCAGATCTACTGGTTCCTTTAGCTGGTGTGACCCTGGGTCTGTTAGAGCCACATGCTGCCAAAACAAAAGGAAGCTAATCTTTCCAGCCTGGACTGGCTGCCGTCGGAAGAAGGATTTCAATGTCAGTTTGAGCCGTTGGTCACGGACACAACGGGATGCTTTTCTTTCAGAGCCCTCGGCTCCTCTTCGTCGACCTCTGAGTCGCGTTGATCTGCTTGTACGCCCCAGGCCGTGCAGCCAGGCTGCTTTACAGCCCGGGCTGCTAATCTCATCAGACATAATGGTTAACAGCGAGAGCCATGGGTTGCGGGGAAAAGGTGGAAAATCACAGGAGGACAGTATGGTGATGTCTGGAAACTATCTGACTAATTACATAACAGTTGAAGTGCGTGAGTACAAACCTGGTACCCACAGCCAGATTAAAAAAAAAACTAAAAAAATAAATAAAATCTAATTCAAACCTCACAGATATCTATAAGACTACGTCATTTTAGGTTACTTTCATAAATCTTTCTAACTTCAGAACTT